>JAHWFO010039269.1:4055336-4203242 GCA_023313115.1 Rhysida immarginata | reverse complement strand
AACCATGGAGAACATGGTCATGATTGTGGTAGACGCCCCGTATGCCATTTGAGATCTTATGAAGGGCATAGCCCTTTTTTTACTGTCTGGTGATCCTGCTGTTACTGTCTTACAGCGCCTCTCCTCAACTGACTCGAGAATGCTGATCGCATCGTTAACGTAGCGTGTGTGAAGGTTGGCAACACCACCGTCAACTTTTATCATGCTGATCCTGGCTATCTCACAGTTCACGTCAGGGGGATTTCACCCATCCTGTCTGAATGTTACATCAGGAATTTCATGTCGGTTTTTTGCTGCCCCAGCACAGCGACACCCCCCATCTTCAGAATGGAGACATACTTCTCGACATGAGATTGGAGCGAGACATTCCAGATTCCCTGGTAATGCATGGAGAATGCATCTTTGTGTATTACAAGGGTATGAGGTAGTGCTGCTGGTACTGCTGGTACTGCAAGAAGTCATTGCATGTTAGGAAAGATTGTCCTCTCCTGAAATCCGAGACTTGATCTTGCATAGTGGGCAAGTATCACCATTGCCCAGAGAGGGCTTTTGACCCACCTGCCAGCTGTCCAAGATGATGACGCCACAGCCTATGTCATCAGAGCCACGTGATTTGGTCCCGCCTTCACCTCCGCCTCGAGAACTACGTTAAGACTCACCACCTCCACCTTTACATCGAGCCGCAGGAAGTTATGCCGCCACCGCCTCCGCCTCCAGAAGTTCTAGAGGACATTCCTCTTCCGCAGCCATCTAGCGACATGAGATAGCTGAGGACGTGAGCTCTACTGAGGACGGTGTGGATGCCTCATTGTGCTCCGAATCGATGTTTGCAAAGGAGGTTTTCCTCTTCTTCCGCCAGCGCATTCGTCATTGCAGCCAGTGAGGATCCCCTGCACGCCTCCTCCAGTTCAGTGTCTTCATCAGCTGGGTATGCGAAATCCACAGCTGCATCCATGCAGCGAGATGGGCTTGCCTCGGCCAAAAGCCCTCGCAAGAAAAAACCCAGACGACATCGGAGCAGGAAAGACTGAGTGGCATCATCTTCTACCAAGCGAGATAGCTGCGCAAGTTAACTACCCTGAGTTCACCTACCACCAAGGGTCACTGAATCATCATGCCTCGATCTATTTCTCATCGATAATGCATTTTCTCGCTCACCTGGTTCAATGGAGGTCATTCCATGTTCGTTCCCCGACCACAGTGCCATCATGAGGTCATGGAATCCTCTATTTCCAGCATCTGCTACAGATTCTGCTGTCTATAAGAACTGGCTTATGAATGTTTCTCTGCTCGACGACGAGGAAAACAAGGGAATATTTGTTCAGTTTATGGAAAAACATCTTTATAATGTGCCTCCATTTCTTGCTTCGTGGCTTAGAACTAATATTATGCGATTCTTCAGGAAGGTTGGGTTGGATGTTGCTAGGCGACATCGTCGTCGTCTTCTTATGCGCCATGAGATCTTACGACTACTCGTAATTCCACCGCGAATGCGACATTAGATAGGTGAAGAGAAGGTGAATGCTCTAATGATCCATAAAGCAGCTGGAGCAGCGCTCAGGGCAAAACTTACCTGGTTTGCTGAAGTTAGGCATATATGATCGGCAGCATTTGCAAAGGAGAGGCGGCGAGCCAACATCAAGCAATGTTACCGCATGATGGTGGAAAGTGGGGAAGTGGATTCTGATTCCGACATCTTATCGATGCTACGAAGCGTTGGATAGAGGCACTTCGACTTTTTCCTGAGGATATTGATGCCTTCATTTCCCATCCTTTCACCGAAGATGAAGTCAAGAAGTTTCTGTCAGTGGATGGTTATCTACTGTCCAGTCCAGTCCTGGCTTGGATGGCTTTACGTATTCATTCTACACTGCAACATGGAAACTTCTTGGGCTTTTCCTGATGCAAGTATTCAACTCGATCATCGTGGGCCATTTCTCTATTAAACCAGACTTCCCCGGGTGGAAGATCATCTTATTTCCAAGAATCTGGATCCAGATCATGTGACCCAGTGGAGGCCGATAACCCTTCTTAACACGGATTATAAGGTCTTCACTGGTGTTTTTCAACAATGGCTCAAGTTATTCGCCAATGAGTTCTTGAATCCAGGACAGTCCTGCTCCATTCCATCTCGCAGGATGTTCGATAACCTAATAACTATCCGGTGTGTTATGGAGGAAGCGCGTGTACGTCAACAGATTCTTGCTGTGGTTAGCCTTGACCAGGAAAAGGCTTTTGAAAAGTGAACCTCGACTTTCTTTTCGGAGTGTTTCGTCATCTTTATCTTCGGTCCTTTTCTACGATTATTTCTGCGCTGTATGCTTTGGCCACATCATGTATGGCGCGATTAATGGTTCCATATCGTCTTCCTTCGAACTCTCATAAGGTGTCAGGTAGGGGTGCCCGCTTTCCCCCCTCCTGGACAGTTTTGTCTGGAACCATTACTACAATATCTGAATCGCCACCCGGATGTTCTGGGTTATGATCTGCCAGTTGCATCCATGAACATCAGGACGCTGGCATATTGAGCATCTCTCTCTTTAGTTCTTCGACAGGGAGTTCCATCAATCTCGTCAAGTTTAAAGGTATTGCCATTAGGAAGTGGAATAGTGACTATGTCAAATCTTTATATGATGTGGCCAAATAACAGTGTTGGGTTATATTTTTTCATTTCTTCCGAATATGGACTCTCTTCACTGGCAACAAGTGACTGGAAAATGCGTCACCCGCCTTGCTAGGAACTTTCGGTTTTCTACCTCGATGCATGGTAAGGTGATATTTATTAAGACTCATGTTATTCCAGTTCTGACTGCTAAATGCCTATTCACCTTACCATCTGTCACAAAGTATTGCGAGCAAGGCCGAGCGCTTTCGCAGTCGTAATATAAAGAGAGCGTCTGCTTCCAAAGCGCAGCCACAGGCGTCATCTGTTGCCAGTATTAATAGTATTAATAATATTAATAAGGCTTACCAACATGTACTGTGTAAGACTGGCAATAGATGGCAGGGGGAAAAGCCTGAGGACGGAAGTGGCGGGCATTTGCGCGATAGCGCGAGTTTTGAGAGGCAGGCGGAGCGTAAAAGATCATCGAGGAGAGTGCACGAGTCAGCCGAACGAGTTGGACGCCGGGCACGAGTTCCGCGCCAAGAAAACTGTTCATTAGACTTTATTACGGGCGAGTTTTCCTATGGATTTAACGCCCTATTCTTGTGGGAACCCATGTGCTCTGCCGACTGTCGCAACGGAGAGAACTGTGCAACTCCAAGGCCCGTGAACACAAGTGCGACAAGCAATTCGGCGCGTCCAACGCGCGTCAATAACTGTGTTTGTGTTTCTTCCCATTCGGCAGCTGGAACTTCGAAGTCCGACCGGCCGGCGCGAATGCCCAACGTTTCAGCGAACGTCGGAGAAGCCAGAGCTCGCCCGGGATTGGAATTTGGTCAGTGTTTTGTGAACCAGCGCTCAACGGAAGAAGCATCAATTCTTGCGACATTGGCGACAGCATTCCGGCGTCGCGTCGATTGTCAACTGGTCGTTCCTCTACGTGAATTCAGCGGGAGCAACCTGGTAGTGGTCGCCAGCCTCGCCAACCCTTATTCCGAGGTGCTACTACGAGTAAAGCCGACTCTTCGAGCCAGGAGACGGATGGTTGGACATTAATCGCCCCGTGGGGCTTCAGTGCATTTTTTGACGAAGATTTGGGCGCATTTTATTCAACTCGGAGGTAAGCTGTCTCATGTGCATATTCTTACTAGTTTCTGTCTCTCCTAATCAGCTATCAGCGCTACGCCCTCTCACGCTGCGTTGTTATCCTGAGTTCATTCCCGTGGCTTTGACTACAATTCAGTATTTTTGTTTCTTTGCAGGATCAGCAGTTGCTGTCCTCCTGATTAACGCAGTGCGTCGCTGCATTTGAGGGAAGGATTCCCGTAGTTCAATGTATGTCAATTTAGCCTCAGAACCAATTCCAGGAATACTTATATTCGAGCAACTCTTCGGACTATTATTTTTGATAGTGCGCGTTAAGCGCTTATTTCCACTACACATTCGCTGTAGTAGTACGGACTCATTCGAGTTCCAGTTTTTTTTTTGATACGCCGTCATTTTCATTTATTCCTTATTGCAATTCTCATTGTTACGGTTTTCCTAGAAGCGCCCTTAACGGGCGTCTTATTTTTTAAAGGAGCCATTTTGTTTTCCTGAGGGCGAATCCTCGTGTTAGAGGACGCCCCTCCGCCCTGAAGCCTTATTCAGATTTGGTAAAAAATTTAATATGTTTACATCGCTGTCCTTATTCATTTAGTTAAGTCCATTTCCACTGCGCTTTAATTGTACACGTGACACCATCTTACCAAGATCTTCAAAAAGTGCGCAGCGCAATTGTGAATTGTGTGTGTAGGGTTAACATCAAGTATCATCCACTCCGTTCGGAGTATCCTTTTACCCCATTGGAGAGAGGAGGGCTTGGTTTGCCTGACCTGCGAGCTTATCTCATCGCAGCCAGAGTAGATGAGATGATTCGTGTGTTTTTCTCCCTCCTCCGATCTGGACGAACTTTGTGTTCTTGCATATTCACTTCTTTTTTAAGGTGAATAGGTTCCTCCTTCGTTGCCTCCTCTTCATCAACCAGACTTTTAGAAAACGTTTCAATTCATGTTAGTGACTTTCATCCCTGTACTACGCCAGATGGATCCTCAAGATTGGGATTACCTGCGTCTTTCATGGTTCTTCCAGCAGACCAGCCTGAGTGCGACCACTGACATCTTTCGTCTGCAATCACATTTTCCCTGGGCAGCTATTCTGAAGGCAATCAAAACAGTCGCCTTCGAATGAACGGTGTTTAATTTCCAATGGCGTTTGCTGTACCACGGATTCCACACTCTCCAGCGTCTACATCAGCGAAAGGTGGTTGGGTCTGCTGGATGTCTCGTTTGTTGTGTAGTGGAGGCCATATGCATGTTTTTTACGAGTGCTCATTCGCTAAGTCCATCTGGGATCGTTTTAAGCAACACTACAGTTTGGTTAATTTCTCTTACCAAGCTGTACGTTTTCCACTAAATGATTCCACCAGCGGACCATACAAGTTAGACTTAGCCGTACCGATTATGTTTCTCAACAGGGAGGTAAGGTGTGCCCGTGTAGAGAAATCTATGAGGCATAATCACCTTCCGAGGTTTGGAAGAAAGTAGTCTTCCAACTTAGGTCTTTCCTCTACCTTGAATGGGTATGGTTAGGTCCTTTATTTTTAAGCGCCGCTTTTCATCATCTCAGCGTTTATGCTCGGTCGTCGGAGGAGACCGCTCCTTTCTTTTCACCTTCCCGATCGAGTTTTATTGGTTCGTCGGGTTTGTGAATGGTCCTCATATATAAAGGCGTAGCAGCCCACTAAAGGGCGGCTGCGCGAATCTTTATGGCATGTGCACCAGATGCCTGATATTTACGACTTTAATTTAGGCGTCTGCTGCTGCAATACCATCAGCCTTATCTACAACAGCCGCGACGTCCTGACTTTGATAAGAGGAGCCGTACCCGCCAACAATATGACACTGACACTTGCCGTACCTAGGAAGAGCTCACCCACGCCCTGGGAACTATCATGGATATAATTGTCAGCCTGAGAATGTAGGTGATGAAAAAACGATAGTAAAGGAGCGCTTGGACCGATCTCAAAGACAGAGTCGCATTCATCGGGTGAGCTTGCTTCTTTGAACTATAATAAGATAATTGGTAATGTTTCTGAATTCAAAGATGTCACTAGCAAACTGAAGCAAGTTCAACAATCATCACAAATCAGAGGCCCTATAAAACGTACGAGGCCAAAGAGTGGAACTAAGCCCTGGTACACCCCCGGAGTTAAGCTTGAACACACAAAGGATAGTCGGCATTCAAAGGTGATTCAAGGTAACCTGGATTTTACTTGTCTCAATAGGAATAGACATTTTATTCACCATAACCGTACGTTTGTGCCAAAATTGGATTGCCCTAGTCTCTCGGAGAATTCATTAAGACCTACGAACATCAACGAAAGGATAAGATCCCACACAGGGCTTGCGCCGTCACAGAATCCGTCGGCAAGGAACGGATCTTGGAGCGTCGTGAGATTAGAGCACCCTAACTCTTCAGCCAAAAGCATGCTTTTCCTGCTGGAGGATACGTCCGATATTTCTACTGATGAACCCGCAGCGAAGGCCGGTATCCCCGTTGAGTGCCCTGGGGTTACACCGCGCTTAAGCGAGGAAGAGGTGAATCGGGGTAGAGTGTTCTATTCAAGTTTCTTCCTATATTACATCGACGTGATTCGAACTGGATTTCTTGCCTGAACCGATTAATTTCTCTGGTTTAATGTATTGCAAGGACGCCGAGCATTATTTACTTAAGTGAAAACGCTTTTGGAATAGGGTGTACCTCTTTTCTATAGCAAATCCGCAGCAGTCGACAAACCTCACGAGGTCGCCTCTTTACGAGTTCTCGATGATAGGTAAAACCGTCCCTTCAATTCCTCACGCCAGTGCCTTGTCCAATGTGGTCTATCCTACATTTATGAAGTCCGAGATAGAAACTTCAGCCCAAGTCAACAAAGCATATACAATTTCCACTGCGTATCAAGAGTACTCTGTGTATCACAATGAAGAGAACAAACTAAATTAGATGTGAACTTTCAATATTATATTGACATTGTTATTTAATTTGCTCAAGCCCTGTGTGGGGTCCTATTTGTATTTACAAAGATTGTAAATTAAATTATTTGAATCAAACCTTCAAAGCGTCTTTCTCCTCCTTCACTCTGGCATATTATTTTACTCCGCTAACATTTATACAGATGGCCTCTCTGAACTTTCGAAATCTTCTCAGAGACTTCTCGAGAGCTCCGAGCGTACACACGCTCATTTTGCCTATAGAACTTTATGCTTCTTCAACGGTAACATTTTCTCGTCCGTGAACAGGATTCGACGGTGTCCTCCATCTCCATGCCGTTGAAGCAGGCGTTTGAATCTTGTTGTCACGAAAAGAAGCTCTTAGGCGTTGGCCGGTCTGTCTTCGATAAGCCTCGAGCCCTAGCCCAAGATCTTGCTTGATGATCCTAGATATTGCTCTTTTTGGCATCTTCATCTCCCATGACAAGATTTTCTGTTTGCGTCGGAGGGGACTTTAATGGCTGCAGAAATTTTTGAAGTGCGGGGACGACAGCTCCTCGCCTTGTCATTCGCACTCGAGATGTCATTGTATCGTTTGACAGTATGATAAACAAATTTCTTTGTCAATTTCAGAGGTTTAAGCAGAGTGAAAATTTCCTAAACTTAAGTTGTTGCACTTGTGAAGAGCGATTACTGCAACACGGTTTTCTCTCACGCACCATTCCATCGTAACTGTTCAATGTAATGAACCATTCTGATATACATTCAGCAGATGACTGTTTATATAACATCCGGCCACAGAAAGATCGCGAAATTTACATAAACCATTTCGGTACAGGACTTTTGGCACGTCTTTGTATAGTTATACTAGAGAAGATTACTGCCCGTATTGATCACCTCGGTTTAAAAGTGGGAGATGGGCAACCCAGAGTTAAACCCTAATATGTGACTCTCATTATCCATTGGAGAAACGTTCAAATACCATTTCTCGTTCTAACTCTCAGGTTAACCCGGCTATACATGTTTTTTTATTATTACAGCTGTCGTTAATCGTACTTGCAAGATTTAACAGATATAATTACGTTACATTCCCAAGAATTGCCAATTTAAAAACAATACATTATTATAAAATAAATATTCATAAAATGCTTTAACTTGAAAAAGTGATGCAAAATAGCTATTAAAGCCTCATATGAAAATGCTCGTGTATTAAATTTTTAGAACTGGAAAAAATATTTTTTTTTTTTCTAATGGATGTTATTGATTCTGTTTGAACGTCATTTAAATTAGAAGATAATCTGATGTCAAGTTAAATTAACGATGATTAGTGCCAGTTTTGAATTCAAACATGCATAACAGGATTTGAATATTTCTTCAGTGACATCGCTATAGTGATTCCAATCTGCATTAATTTGGATTAATAAATGTCGAATCTGCATACTCCTTTGCTCCGGTTGTAAATCTGAAGTTTACTTCAGTAACTTTGCTTTTCGAAAATTTCTTTTTATGCGATTAGCTTCTTTAAGAACAGCGAAAAATGCACTTAGAGAAATATTTCCAAAAATCTCAGTTAATAGTCTACTTAAGAGTGGAAAACGAAAAGGAAAAATTACGCAAGCGGGATCGAAATAGAGACCATGAGCATTCAGTGTCTGCGATAGCGTAATAATAAGAGCAACGAAACGGATGCTCGGTACGTGGATCGAGCCCAGGTCGCAGATTTTTCCCTTCGTTTTCCATTCTGAAATATTTACCAAATGTTAGAGCATTTTCTTCTTGCTTTATTATAAAATTGAGTTAGTTAAATCTTTCAACTTCTGAATTTTCATGTTTTCTTTCTGAATCGTAGATTTCTGAAGAAAAGCTTACATTTCTTAAAAAATTTTCTGTTCGCTCCGTTTTCATTCAAAAGGTTTATTGATAGCAAGGAAGAAAAAAAAACGCTTTTGAAGCTGCAGGAAGCCACTTGCTCTTTGATATGAACTTTGTCGTTTCTTCATTGCGGTGTATGATTACAGCTTGATACGCTCTGTACTCTTTGTTCCCTTTTATCGGAATCTTCAATCGATTTTAGTTTGGATACGATATTCCATGAAAGAATCAATGATAGGCGGGTATAAATGGAAGGGGGGAAAATTGGAATTCGTCATTTTATATTTTCGGAAGTATAAACCGGATGTGAAGTTTAATAAAACGGTATTTTTCTAATTTTTAAGGCTTGAAAATGTTTTGGAAACGAATTCCATGTTGAAGAGACGAGTTGGGGGGGGGGGTGTTTAGTGATGAGCAAGAATTGATGAAGGCCTTCCTCTCCCTTATTTCCGTTTCCTCTTCCTCTCCTGCTCCTCTACCCTCCCCTAACCCTCCGTCCTCTAACCGCCCCTTTCGTTCGTCTTTCTCTCTTGAGCTCCTTCATTCCTAATTAATTACATCCTTGTGAAACTGGAGCTTACGGTGATTTAGAAAATTTAAATAAACCTAATTAGATTGAAATTCATTAAAATAAAAGAAAAAAATTCCTGATCAGAAAACACCCTCCGGTTGCAGGTGCAGCTTATCAAACTGTTTCATTAGATTCTATAGAAGTACCAGAAGAATTAAGCAGAAAAATAAAAAACAGTAGATACCCTGTTATTTCGGGAGGAAAAAAAAGAACGAACGAAAAATTCTCTCTCCTTAGCTTTTATCATTTTGCCTTAGTCTGAAATATATTCAGCCAAAAAAACACCGGGAATTTTTTCATGTAAAAAGCACGCTCAAAAAGTATGAAAATTATTTTTTTCTGTAAAACGGCACCAATAATCTAATTGTCACGTGGAGTTTTGACGCGATCTGTGAACCAGTTTGTTTAAAGATGTTAATTTTGTTAGTCGAGCAAACGTATACTGTGCGAATTTTGAAATGGATAGAATATCAAACAGAGTTTGCCTCGAATTGTGTGTTGCCAAAGGAACAAGAGTATTTTTCGAAAGAATAACTCTGGGATTTTGCATCACAATAATGCCCCGTTCCACCCATTGATCCTTGGACGCGAAATTTTGACCAAAAACTCAACGAATGTCATTAACCAATTATCGTATGGTCCTGTGTGACATTTTTCTGTCCCCCAAACTCAAATGACTACTTTGTGGAAGACGCTTTGACTCCATAAAACAACAGCATCGTACAGAGAAGATGCTGAAGGCCTTCCTTGAAAGTTCCTGTAAGAAGTGTTTCGACGGCTCGATTATACTAGGGTAGCCCAGAAAGTAATGCACCACAATTTTTGTCTCCGTCCCCAGCAATAGCACGAATGCGAAACTTGAGATATGCATTCCTTGAAGTTTTCGGAGTGCGCGCGCAAAGTTTCCGTTTCTTCCGACAGATAACGTACGTGCAGCAATGGAACAACATGGCGTCTGTAAGTGATGTACGTTACAAGCAGCATGTCATCATTGAATTTCTCACTGCGGAGCAAGAAACGGTTGGAAACATTCACAAACGTTTATGTGCAGTTTATGGAGCATCAGCAGTCGACAGAAGTACGGTTACTCGCTGGGCACAGAGGGTGAGGCCATCAGAAAGCGGTTCGGCGGAGCTCCAAGATTTGCCGCGGTAGGGGCGGCCATCCTCGGCTGTCACACCTGACAAGAAGCAGCGTGCTGATGCACTCATACGTCAGGACTGACGCAGAACGACTCGGCAGTTGGCGCTGGAGCTGTCAATCAGCAAAGGAAGTGTGGGTGAAACTCTTGATTATACAAAAGCGTGTTCACGATGGGTTCCGCGCTGTCTTACGGAAGAACACAAAGCTCTGAGAAAAAAAAAATTGTTCTGAGTTGCTGCAACGTTTTGAAGGGTTGGACAGTGTTACCCCATCCACCCTACAGCCCTGACCTAGTGCCCTCAGACTTTCACTTGTTTGGGCCATTGAAGAATGCCATTCGTGGAAGACATTTTGAGGATGACGAAGAGATGATTCGCAAAGTGAAGACATGGCTGCGTGGACAGGGCATACACGCCCTTGTGTCTCGCTGGAGGAAGGCCATAGAACGGGACGGAGATTATGTGGAAAAAATAGGGAGTGTAGAAGAAACATCATTCTTTCGTGTGTATAAGTTTCATTGTGTTCAATAAATAATTGTTGAAGAAAAAAATTGTAGTGCATTACTTTCTGGGCTACCCTCGTAATAACGCTATCTTCTCATTCTTCTGAAAATAGTACATTTAATTTGTTTATGCATTTAGTTTTAAATGTAACTCCTTATAGTTGAATACATTAAACTTCAAATTTCAACACATCATCAATTCTACAAGTCAAAATCAAAAATCTGAGGACAACATTATTTCTAAGTTAATGGTTTTCTTTATTCAGCTGTAGATGAATAATTATCAGACCTACAACTATGAAATACATAAAACGGATTGTTTATTCGAATATCATCCTTGATATAAAAAATCAAAAAAATATATTAAACACAACTTAAAATGGAAGGCACAAAATAATCAAAGCTTGTGTCAAAATACTGTGGACACAAAAAAACAAAAATTATTTTACTGTGGACAATGCTATTTTAGCTGCACAATGCACACTCGGTATTTAGTGGCACCTCCATGTGTCTTAAGAAGTGGAGTTATTCTTCGTGGCATGGAAGATATCAGCTTGCTGCAAGTTTCTTGTGTTAGTTTATTCCATGCATCCTGCACCTGAATTCTTAATTCATCCATTGTTGTTGGTCCAGCTTTCCTTACTTCACTTTTCAAAATTCCCCAAATATTCTCTATAGGGTTCATATCTGGGGAATTCGCAGGCCATTCCATAACACTCATTCGTTTTCTTGCAAGCCCTTCCTTGGTTGACTTGGCTGTGTAGCAGGATGCTCCATCCTGCTGAAAGATGCTTCTACGACCAAGGCGAAATGAGGCGATTGATGGAAGAAGGCTGGTTGCCAAATCACTTACAGTACATATTTCTCAGCATTCATAGTTCCATCCATGAAATTTAATTTTCCAGTCCCTTTGGCACTTACACAACCCCAGACCATGCATGATGCTGGATACTTAACACTTCTTTTTATACAATTAGAATTATTAGCCTCATTCTTTTTTCTCACCACTTTTTCCCCACTTTGGTTACCCACAGAAAGTTGAAATGTGGATTCATCACTAAATACCACTTTGTTCCATTGTTCTATAGACCAATCAGCTCGTTCTTTTGCCCACTTCACACGTTTATACTTTTGCACCTTTGTGAGAAATTGTTTTATTTTAGGAGCATAAAATTTATACCCAAATTGATGGATACGGCGATAGGTGGTTGATACTGATACAGTTTTCCCGATGCTGGCTGACCCCTGTTGATGATAGAATGAAGCATTCTATCATCACGACTAGAAGTTGTTTTAGTTCGCCCTGTTGGCTTCTTAATTTCAACACTGCCGACTGTTTTAAACTGGTTCACTATTTTGTGAACTGCACTTTTTGATATTTTAAATTTTCTATCAATTTTTCTGATTCATTCAATAATGCTTTCACGAATTTCGAGTGCTATTGCTTTTATTGAATCCATTTTCTTAATAGTAATTAAAAGTATAGACCTTATACATATAATTCGATATTGAACTGATGCTTATGCAAATTACCTCATAGAGAATAAATTTTACATTAAAAATAGCATTGTCCACAATATTATGAGTTTTGTTTTTTTTATGTCCACAGTACTTGACACAAGCTTTGGTTATTTTGTGCCTTTTATTTTAAGTTGTGTTTAATATATTTTTTTGATTTTTTTAATATCAAGCATGATATTCGAATAAACAATCCGCCTTATGTATTTCATAGTTGTATATCTGATAATTACTCATCTACAGCTCAATAAAGAAAACCATTAACTTAAAAATAATATTGTCCACAGATTTTTGATTTTGACTTGTACCTCATTCAAGACATCTATTTTTCCTCAAGTCAACAAGCCTCTTTCGTCAAGACATCCCTAACTTCAACTATAATCTTCAACGCCATCATCTTTCGTGAACTTTAACTATCGAACTTATATTAATCAACATTTATTAATTTATCCAGTTTATTAGTATTTAACTACAACGAGTTAAATTCTAAACTAAACACATATTATCTCACTCGTAATGATTAATGTATAACTTTTTAATTTTTCTTTAAATCAATGACTTAAATCAATGCGCTTATTTGTGGACAACAAAAATAATTCGAAGCTCATGCTGGCGACGTCTTAAACGTAGAGTAGAGTTGAATGGATGTTAAAGAAAATTTCTTAGGGGGCTTTATTGGCAGATTTAATATCAATAAAGATGGATATAATAATAACTATCAGATATTTTACTTTAATATTTAAAGTAATGAATCCATCGTAATGAATCACAAGCACTAAATGTGAGATCCACTTGGGAATATGTCTAATTCTTGACATGGTCTATCATATAGGGAATTTCCTACTCATTGATGCCTTACTTTGTAAGATATAATAATAAATAGATAATTTCTACTTTGTAAGAATCTGGGTTCGCGTCGCTTGGGTGTTACAAGGAGGACTTGAGCCTGATGGCGGAAGATCGTGAGCGCTGGGGATCCTCCATAGGGCTGCTGCCCCCGCGACCCTAACGGATAAGCAGATTTGAAAAGTAAGTAAGTATAAATTAGAAAGGGTCTAAGTCTCACAATAAGCAAATTTGAGTTATATGGTTTAGGGAGATCTAAGTACCAAGTGGAAGTAAATGGGTAATAGCTTAAAAGTTGTTTTTAAATTTAAAAAATATTTTTAAAAGTTAAAAACAACCGATTCTTAATTAAAAAAACATGTTGATAGGCTTTTCTCTTTTTTTACTTTCTGGCTTCATTCCATATTTCTCCAATTATCGGAGTTGTGAGTTGGAGGAGCCTCCAAGATCCACATATTCCCACGTAGAATACCGGGATCTTAACCCAGAGAGTATGTATGGGATGAGTTTGAAACCTCGAAATTACTCTTTGATAATTCTAATTATACTATTAAAAATGAAAATTGAACACAGGGTGGTAAGACCCTGAAAAAAGCTGGCGTTGCGGATAGGGGCTATCCTTTATCAAAGCAGAGTGAAAGTGTTGATGTAATTGTGTATATTATTAGGCTCTTACGAGGGTGTTTGAAAAGTTTTCGGCCCTACAAATAGATTGCATCATTCTAAACCTTCACAGTTTGTATTAATGCTTCTAAAATTGCAGCGCCATCCTTCCAGTATCGTCAAATTAGTAAATACACCTTGGTTTAAAAAAAAGATATAAGTTGAACATCGTGTGTTAATGAAATATTTAACTCAAAAGGATTTTTCTCCAACCAATTACAAAGCTGACACGGGCCACGTTAAGAGAATGCTCTCCTCCTAACAAAAAAACAGCGGGCAGCCTTTTTAAACAAGACAGAGAAAGCGTGGAAGATGACCCATGCAGTAGACGTACGTCAGCAGCAACTGAAGAAATGATTGACTAAGTCCATGATTTGGTGTTGCAAGATCGCCCAATAAAAGTGCATAAAACCTGCAAAGAATATGGGCATCTCGACTGAACAGGCGTACCATATTTTAAGTCAAGATTCGGGCATGTCTAAGATCTCCGAGAGATAGGTACCGCATTTGTTGACTCTAGAGCAAAAGCTCGTTCAGTATTAAATTTCAAAATATTATTTGGAGCATTTCAAGAATGGAATAGAATTTTAAGGAAATGTGTGATAATCTATGAGACGCGGATCCACATCCATGTTCCAGAGACAAAAGAACAGTCCAAGCAATGGAAACACAGAAACCCTCCCTCTCCAAAGACGGAAAAGACAATATCAGCTGGCAAGGTCATGGTTATCAGCCTTTTGGGACTCCAAAGGGATAATATTAATTGAATATCTTCCAAAAGGCGAAACCATAACTGGAAAACATTTTGCTGATCAACTTCAGCGATTGAATGAAAAATCTGTGAAAAAAATGTCCCGGAATGACAAAGAAAGTTTTTTTTATCTGATTACACTTTTTCAATTACGATGGACAAAATCCACGAACTCGGGTTGGAACTGTTGCCCCAGATTTGGCTCCATCAGACTTCTTCCTTTTCCCTAAGCTCAAGAAGATTTTGGCTGGAAGAAAATTTTCCACTGATGAGGAGGTTAATGCGGCTGAGGACGTTTTTGAGGATCTCGAAGACTCTGCTATAAGGAGGGAATAACCAGGTTGGAACACCGAAGGTTAAGTGCATTAAATAAAAGGCGATTATGTTGAAAAATAAAACCATTTAAAAATGAATTTGTTTAATATTTCTATATTGGGCCGAGTACTTGTGTACATTAATGTTATAAACATCATTTGAGTTGCCTCTAAAAAGCATTATACAATATCGTAATATCCGAAAATTGGAATTCATTCTGAAATAGACACTCATCTCTGTAGCATGTTTTTCTTTATTTCAGTATTTACATTTCAATTGACAAGTTGACAAGGTTCACATTTTTTTGTTTTTGGATCTTAATTTGGAATAGGAAAAAGTGCATAACTCTCAAAGATATTGAGACCTTTCATGAAATCCAAATGACCATCAACTTATCACAGTAATATATAACTTTTTGCAAAACATTATTGTTAAAAATTCGAATTTCTTTATTATTATATTCTATTTTAGAACGAATCTTCTAGAGTCGACATAATGTTTGGAAGTTGATTGTGTTTGGAGGATGATTTATTATTAGAGGCTATTGCAGTATTTTACTTCAATATTAATCTAGGCAGCTTAACCTTCCGGCAGCTCTTCTCTTGAGAGCGGCAATTTTCTTATGTTTCGTTAGCAGTAAATCATTCTTGAAAGCGTTTTCCTGTCTGTTACACATGTTTTCGCATTTTTCTCAGCATTAGTAAAATTAGCAAGTGTTATTAATTATCATTGCAAATTTCAAAGTTAACGTTTTTTAATAATAATCTTAATATAAAAATCTATAACACATAATAAATAACAGAAACTTGGTTTTGGTAGGGTTGGTTGACTATAGCGAAACATGTTGTTTAGGGTAAATTTTATAGTTAGAATAACAAAATTGAGGGGTTTTTTTGCCAAGTTTGACTAATTGCATAGTAGGGTATAAATATTTAAAATGCAAAAGTTAATATGCAATAATTAAAAAAGATTCTTTAGTAGACAATTTTTTTTGTTGATCCACCGGGAACATAGTTGAATGATAAGTGATAAGACCACCATGGTAATAAAAGTCAGTTAAATATTTGCAATTTAGATGTACGCAACTTATTTATTAGAGTTTATTTAGTTTGCATTATGTTAAATGGTTTCAAGTGTAATTTATTGGGGGAACAGTGTAGATTTATCCCAGGCTCAAAGAGGACAAATAACTGCTTACCATGTGTGTGTGGCAATTCTGAACGTGAAGCTGCTCCACTATTTGGAAAATCTAAAGCTGTTGTTCACATTTTCTGAAGAATCTTGACATGAAAAGAGTCCAGGACGTCCACCAAATTGTCAGAGATTTATGAGCAAAGCATCTTGAGAATGGCAATATCAACAGGTGTATCATCATATGTAATTACTGCAACCCTTCTAGAACAACCAGAAATATTTTACAAATGGAAATTACATTTATATCAAAATGAAGGCAAAATCAACCTGACTCCTAAACAAATGGAGACCAGATTGATAGTTGGAGGTAGATGCATGGGACATTCCGTGATGAAAAGAAGAGTTACCCTTCCTGGGTCAGGTGGAATCTAATACTACTGGCATGACTTACGACAAGAGAAGTGATTTGTACACTTTGCTCGTGCCAGAGTCATTCCATGTCAAATGGAATAAAATCGGATGACAATTGACCTTAGGGTTTCCGATTTTTCTCAAACTTTATCAGTGTACTCTAGTGGATAAAATATAAAGCATGCATAGTTTCGTTTGCCAGATAAAATATATTTTAGTTATAATTAATTATCAAAGTTATCAAAATTTCGCGCATCTCATCACATAAAACGAAGCATAACTAGTTATATTCGTCGTATATGTCAAATTGAAGCTAAAACGAATCACTTTTTTCTTTAATTTACTTTATGGACTTCGATATACAATATGAGGGGGAAAATGCATTTTAATTTTATAAAATCATATATAAACCTGAAAACGATGCTCTAAAATTATTTTAAAAAAATAGAGTTTAATTCCCTCATATCCATTTCATAACACTACGAAATTACAGGATGGTATTCCAAATAGTTCATTCAGTATTAAATTATTTATGAGGCCAAGTGCGCTGCTTTGATGTGCGAGCAGGAGCCGAAATACAACAATGGCTAACGACAATCACGGCATGCGACGTCCTTGAAACGACAAATTAGGCCTGGGTCACACTAGCGTAAAACGCCACGTAAATACGCTGACGTAACGACGTCGCCAAGAGCGGCACCATGCTATTTACCGGAAGTGACATCACTGGCGTCGTTACGTCGGCGTATTTACGCGGCGTTTTACGCCAGTGTGACCCATGCCTTACTTTTAATTAAATTACATCATTTCACATTTACTTTCTATACTTCTAAAAGGAATTCCATTTTGAAATTTCGGTCGCCATTAGAACAAACATCAAGAAATATGCTAGTATTTTTTTTACAGATTTTTAATATGTCGTTTTAACTTAATATTTTCAAAATTAATGTTAAAATCATATTAAATAAATTTTTCTATAATTTCAATTATTTCTTACCATAGTTGCATTCAATACCTTTTATTTAAGGGTTGGTTGATTTGTTTGGTATTAACGTACTTTTCAACTGCTATAGTCATTTCAGGGCCGCAAATTTTGCCTCGCAAGGGTTCTTTAACGTGCAGCCTGCAAACGACTACACGGGACCAACGGCTTAACTTCCCTTCCAAAGGAAGTGCGTGATCTCAGGATTTTCTCCCTGAAAAAATCCTCGTCGTCCTCGGGCATCAGAGGCGATCACGCAACCACTGAGCCACCGAGTTTACTTAAGGGAAAGTGATTTTGTCTTTGCTTTTGAAAAGCAAAGAAAATAGGTTTTACAATGTGAATGAACCCAGAAGTGAAAAGATCACTTTTGCTGCTTTTGTTACTGTTGCATCCATTGCGTCAGCCATAAATAAACATGATGAACATATTAAAATTGTTTGAAAAATATTAAGTGATTTATTGATTGTGAAAAATATTTTTTATTGTTCTCCGTGGTTTTATTATTTCTTAATTTATAACCAACAAAATTTGCAACGTTAAATACCTTAATTAACGCCCTTTAAATTACAAGTTTTATCGGTGGGCAATCATCGAAACGAGCGAAGCGGCGATTCAGTATGGTTACCACTAAACCAGAAGTTAGTAGATACAAAGCCAGAAAAGTAAGAAAATCAGGGTAGAAAGTGGGTACTGACTCGTTTCAGAAAAGTGACTTCGCTTTCCTCAAAATGACGTCACTGAAAGTGATTTAAACAAGATAAGTGAGAAAAGTTACGAAGTTGTAAACGCGGCTAATGTATAGGTTAAAAGCCCACTTTTTAAGCTTTAAAATGAGCTATGAATGACATACAGCTTCAGAGAAACATGTGTTTATACACCTTAGCCGGCTAATTTCTGTAAATTTGACTACGGATACTTTTGTAAGAAATTACGTTAGATGAAAATTAACACCGTGGGATTACTTACTTTGATGTAGGGATTATATAAAAAAAGTTTTTTTTTTTGAACGTTTTTTAAAAATACTAGGTGATATGCCCGGCGTTGCTCGGTCTGTTTGTTTGATGAAATTTTGATGGCGTTTCCCTGGCGCCATCTCTTAAGTAAACAAACAAACATAAACCAAGATATATTATATTTACCGCCTTCCCGCCCTTTTGGGGACATGTAAACCTTACTCTGAACCTAACGAACATATTGTGCGAATATGAGCTCAATCGGATAAGTGGTTCAACAGTTTTTAGAACATTTACAGATACACACTAAACCTGAATTTTTATATATAAAGATACTGTTTTTTGGGCGTTTCATTTCAGGTAAAACGACTCGTGAGGAAGTTGTTCCTTAATATGATGATTAATTAGGCTGAAACCGTCATTTTTTGGAGCAAGTATTCCCCTCTACAAAAAAAATAAAAAACCCAAAAAAACTGTTTAATTAGTAGCATAACCATTGAAAGTATTGCGGTTGTGGCCTTAATTTGTTCAATGTCTTGAAAACCTAATTTAGCTAATTTGCATTTTGAACCAATACGCAAAAATTTGACGGAAAAACAATTCGACATCTTGCTCGATATTTCCTTCGGCAATCTCCAAGAGTTTATCTGAAAAATCTTCGCTTGTGATCATTTTGCAACAGTGCTCGCAAGTTTATTTTCGGCCTCAAAATTGACACTACCTCAAAATATAGATTTCTTAACCCAATAATTAGTTTCATCTTAAGATATTAAAAAATAGTTAAAAACCCTTCCGATCTATATTAAAGAATAACGCAAAGTTTAACACCCGTCGTTTTCATGGTTGTAGAGATTATCGCGAACATATACATCAGCACATACACACAGACACGGACACACACACACAAACAAACACACACACACACACACACGTATATATATCTCCACTAACACATAAGCACACATTGATTTTTATGCTCACATATGCGGATGCAAGCAATAAAATAAAAAAAAACAAGCCAACCAATCGAAATGTTGGGCATTTTAAGGAATTCGAAGGTATAAAGAAAAAAGGTATTAGTTTGTTTAAAAGCCTTGCAACAAAAAGATCTTTGGTTGTTAGAGTTAGATGTGGTTACTAAAGAAGCCTCTGGTTTCTAAAGGCATTGTGTAGTTCAGAATGAATAAAAGAGAAGTACCGAAAGATTAAATGGAGAGTGCAGTTATATTCTATATATTCAAACATATAAAAGTCCTTTACTTTGTAAGCATTCCTACATAATGAAGTGAGCGTCTATCATTTTCATAATCTATTCCTAAAGCGTTTCTGCGTAAGTATGTAATGTTGAAGCGAGTGATCAAGCGAGCAATTAGCTACTGACAACAACATGCCTAACAGAATTTAGCGATAATGTTAGACCTAGATAATTATCTATTGACAGAACACTTAAAAATATTTAGTTGTTAATTAAAATAGGTTTAATTATTAGGCTTAACACTAATTAGCTATTGATAACAGCAGGCATAACAGCAATTAGCGGCTGATAACATTAGGCCTAAGAGCAACTAGCTTTTGATAACAATTGACTATGGATAACAAAAGGCCTCACAAATCATAGCGAGTTGTTTAAGGTACTACATACTATATCGTAGCATTGAAAGTTTCCAATGGTACCATTAAAACACGTATCATTAATTTCTCGTTATATTCATTCTTGACACGTCATTCAAGATATATGATATATTATATGCCATATTTTACATTGGAAGTCTCCAATGGTACCATAGTTATATCATTACAACACGTACCATTGAACCAATTTCGACTGATTTTGACCATTAATGAAGACCTTCACGTATCTTCACTTAATTCACAAGCCTTCTCTCTGTCTTAGCTATCGAATGGCGAAATGAAAAATGCATTGATCAACGCATAGATTCTTTATGCCTGGAATTGTATAGTGAAAAATATGGTCCCCTCTGTTATTTGTGACCTTTTGAGCCGGAAGTACTGTAGATCTCCGATTTTTCGACCAACGAACTCAGGCTGTCGTTTTGCCTAAGCTATCGAATGGCGAAAACTGAAGTCGAAAATTTGGAAGCGTTCGAACGCCAGAGCACCAACAGACAGACAGACGGACGAAAAGATAGACACACAAACAGACTCACATTTTGAAAACAAAATACCTGTCGGTCCTAATAAGGGAAAGGGGCGGTCCACCTTTATTTTATCTTATTGCCGTTTTCATTTATTTCATGTTTGTGTCTGAGAAATGACCAGGCTGAATTTCCGTTGATTCTGTAAGCATCAACTATCGGATATTTTTTTGTCAATAGCATAAATTAATTTGAGCTACTAACTCTTAAAATTACAACGAAATTAAGCGACGCGTTCAAACGGCATTGACGTTTTACTGATAGTACGTTGGTAGACGTTGTCATAAAAACACATGGTGGACAAAACCAAAGAGTAACCACACACAATCATTTGCTTTCGATTAAATTCTGTTTTAAACTTGGGAAAACGACTATGCAAGCAGCTTAAATTTTGAACTTTTTTTATCCTATACACAATTTGAATGGTTTAGACACTTCAAAGACATGCTAGGGGATTTCGACAATGATGAACGGCCAAGTAGTCACAGCGAGACCTCGTAAAAAGTAAGTGAACTTATCACTATCTGTATGATGGCTTAGGAACTTGGTGTCGGTAAAGGCCTTATTAAAGAAATGTTAACTTGCATAGGGTATTAATCTTTGGGGAAGTGCTAGAGGGCTGAAGACAAGTAATAAATATCATATAAAAATGTGGTCCATTTCGCTTAGTTTTTAATTGCAGGTAATTTTTAGTTTAGCATCGATGTATGGGATGATTAATGGGGTTATTTGTTTTACCTGGAACATTGAGAGGAGCATCATGTTGTGAACTCTTAATGGAACATTGACATTTCCTCTTCCATTTATGGAAATAATTCCTCTAAATTTAATCCACTATAAGTGACCTGGCCGGAACACATCTTTGCTCTAAGGCAAAACTTCGAGAAATCCTGGGAGTATGCAAAAGATGAGCGGGATTGAAAAGTAAGTGTATCATTTATGATGGTACATTGCTGCATTTCTCTGATGCAGCTATAACGGTTCCTAAAGAGATAAACAGAATCGTCAGGAACCAACATTTTAATCAGTCGCTTTCCAGACCTTAGTCAGTTCGTTTTACTTATGGGGCTTTGTCAGGAACATTGTACGAGGTGTATTCAGAAAGTAAGTTCCGTTTTGTTCTAAAAACAAAACTACTATATATATTCAAAATTTTCTCTTTACCAGATTCTATATACCTGTAACTACGAGGCACATTCAGAAAGTAAAAATACAAACATCATGACATGGTCAAAAAATATTTTTAAAACACGGCTTCATTACTATCAAGTACTTTTATTTTTCAGTGTAGTTGCCACCATTACCCAAGCACTTATTGAGCCTGGGGACAAGCTTTTGTATTCCAGTGTCATAGAAGGATGCCGCCTGTCTTTGTGAACCAAGCGTTGACTTCATGCTTCATATCGTCATCATCATCGAACAGTTTCCCAGCAAAATGCTTCTTCAGGTGAAGAAACAGGTGGAAATCGCTGGGTGCGAGATACGGACTACGAGTGTACGGTGGATGATCTAGAACTTCCCACTTAAAGCTTTTCCCATTTGTCATAGCACTTATGAGCTTCTGCATGACCACTTTATAGAAGTCTGCCGCCGGTGAGGAAAGCCAAGCAGTTCTCACTTATTCATCATCGCTGAAACGCAGGCTGTCGATGAACTCCTTTAGATCCCGGAACAAGTGCTAGTTACTGGACGCAAGGTCCGGCCGTTAAGGCGGGTGGTCAAGTTGTTTCTAACTAGTCAGATCTTTTGGTTGGGAACAACCAAATTATATTATGTTTCCCTAAATATAATTTAAAATTATCCAATTTCTGGCCTCTCTTGTGCATATTTCTAAATAATCTCGCGGGCCGCATGGAATCCAATAGCGAGCCGAAAGAAACCGGAAGCGGCTCGCGGGCCGCACTTGCCCACCTTTGATCTAAAGACATTGTTTTTCGGGAATTTATTTCATTGTTAGGGGCGAATTCTATTTGCTCGTTTTGAAGTGTTTGCGAGAAAGCATTATACGAACAAGTTCCGATTACAAAGAGCCTCGGGTACTCGAAACGATCAAAGCAACGAAAGTCTGGTTGACAAGGGTTCTCGAAGCGATTCGGAAATCGGAGCGCCAAAAATCCTTTTGTTCATTAATCAATCGCTCTCAAAAGTACGCCATATATCCGCCATAAGGAAATATTTCGAATTTAAAACAAGAGGAAAAAAGGGATTTTTCCAACCACTCTTTTTATAGGAGCTTTAGCATAAAAGCTACTTATAAGAATGCGCCCTTGGTTTGTACGTTTATCCGTCCGTCTGTCCGTCCGCCGTTTGCACGATAACTTGAAAACGGATTAACTTTTTCAAATTCTGTTTTCAGAAATATGACCAACAAAGTCTTAGCTATGTCGTATCAACTTTGCAGAATTTTCCTGAACCCCTTCAAGTCGAATTCACGAGCTAAAATAGTGAGTGTAAAGAATACAAAGATAATGGAATGTCATATAACAATCGATTTGTCAAGAAGAAATACATTGTTACTTTCTCTTCATCTTTTAAGCATTATTGACATCGGCGCGCGCACGTGAAATCGCTTTGTCGACGCACGATTGCTCAAGTGATCATAAAATATATTATTAAGAGAGCGGAAGAATGGAGCTACGTATTGGTTTATAATGTCAGTCCGTCCGCTTCATAATTTCTACATTTTTGAGGTAGAAGGCTGAAATTCGGAATGTTGCTTACTATGGGCATGTCTATCTGCACTATTTAGTTTGGTTTTGATTGGTACACTGGGGTCGGAATTACGGGGGATTCAGAGAGGGCAAAATATCTATGTGCTATTTAGGTACGTAAAGGCGTGAAATTCAGTATCCAGATTCCTCTAGGGAAGATCTACATTACTATGAAGTTTAGGCCCAATTGTTCTAGTGGGGTCGGATTTGCGGGGGTGGCAGTCACTTGGTCCTTAGAAATATGGCAACATATGGCATGTGATATATCATACGTTTGGAAATGATGAGAAAGGAAAGAAGATACGAGGGTTTTTTACATGTTACGTTCAAGAAAATCAATTTTTTGATTAAAAACCTTGGGGAGAGGCAAAAAGTGCAGACAAAGGGGCTAAAAACAGATGACTGCAGGATCTGCCTTTCCCTACTCGGGGGGGGGGGGGGCTTTAATTTCTTTATAATAAATGTATAAATGTATCTCTTCTTCACTGCTAAAGCTCCTCCTTAGAATGTTTATAAGATTTTATTATGTTTTATTATAATACCTCTTCAAGTCGGCGTCAACAATTCGTAAAATTAATTTTTTTGTCTAACAATCGATTCGCATAAAATCGTCCTTTCGCGAATCGGTGCCGACTTGTGGAGGGACGAGTGAAATGAATTGTCTTCGGTCCTGTGTTAACTCATTTCAAAAAAAAAATTTAACTTCCATTGTCATCGGTCCTGTGTATATGTATCAATCAGCTGTCTAGCTTGCCGGGAATTTGATTTAATATTGATTACAAGATTTGACTCGGACAAACACACAGAAAAACAAGGTAAATAAAAGCGTATAAAATAACATTATTATTTCGTTTTTAGAGCATCAGTGCAGTTATTTATCTGAAGCACAGTGTATTGCTTAAATTTCTCATAATACAGCCTGCATCAACCAGTGTTTAAAATGAATGCTAAGTAAGCTATTTATTAAGTGGTGCGAGTAAATGGATATACAGGTAAAAACTCCTTATTATAAACCTCTTTATAATGACATTTTCTGTAGTATGAATTATTTTTAAGATTTGGTTGGCCACACATAGGCCTACTGATTAATGACAGCCCTTTCAACGAAATTCCATACTACGAAATTCTCTTTAATAACAAAACAATTCTATTAACTGGTAGTCGAAATATGCATATTCATGGTGAATAAAAATTTTTGTGGAAAAGCGGAATTATTTTGTGTTTTAAGGAATTGACATCCATAGTATTTAAGGTAATTGGTTATTTTTCTATAAAGAAATTCTAGTTTAACTTCCTATTATCTAACACCTTCATATAGCGATCTGAAGTTGATAATTTTAAAATACGGTACGGTACTTTATAGCTGTAATAAAATAAAACATGTATTTTCAATTTTTATGCACAGGAAGCCTCGTTTTCGTACGTGAATTTGGCGCAATTTTACATGTCGATTTTCAAACGTGATTTCGAAAAATCAGATGTATTATACAGCAATTGTTAGTTTTATTAAATTAAAAGGCTTGTAGGAAATAAGCCTTTAAAATTACTTAAGGTTTTAGTTCTTCTTATGCCCTGATTTACTCTGAATTACTACTTGCTTCAAGTTCTCTCATCTTAAAATTACTTCAGTTAATAGTGTTAATGTTGATTTAGTAAAATAAAACAAAATTAGTTTTGTTAATGTTGAGATATTAATGATGAACCATTCCAGAAGTAAGTGATGGATTTCATATGGTGAAAATGTCACAAGAACACATTCTTGATGAAGAATTGAAAATTTATTATGTGCAAAATCAATCTAAAATAACTGATTTTTTTAATTAATAAAATTTTGTATTTTCTTCGATCTTTTTTTTCACATCCTTATTACAAATTCTCTTTTTAACGAACAAAATTCTTGGTTCCTTCGAGTTCGTTATAAGAAGTTTATACCTGTATTAGTGTTGGATATGATCTTTGAATCTTATTTGAATGTTATTGTCAAACCAACGGTCTATAGTTGATATACGCTTGACCAAATCGATATAAATGACTTATAATACGAGTTATAACTCGTATATTTTTCTGTATATTTTTCAACTTGCCTTATGTACACCTTATTCCAAACGCGTTTTCACTTAGGCGAATGATGTCCCCCCTTGCAATACATTAAACCAGTGAAATTAATCGGTTCAGACAAGAAATCGAATTTGAATCACGTCGGACTCGACTTCTTACCTGAACCGATAATTTCAATGGTTTAATGTATTGCAAGGATGCCGAACATCATTCACCTAAGTGAAAACGCTTTTGGAATAGGGTGTACGTGTAACAATATTTAATAACTTTTGAATGTAATAATATAATCATGTACATCTTCAGCATGCTACAAAGAAGCTCCAAAAGTTTTTGTAATAAACGAATATAAGGCATTATCTAAAGATGACGTCAATCGACCTTCATTTCGTAGTTGTTTACTTTAAGTTACATTAAGTTAACCTGTATAACTTCTTGCTACAAAAAAATCAAGCGTTTCTTATCTAGGATATTTTTGTCGTAAGAAGTTTTCCCTTTCTATACAAGCAATTCCACATCAGACTTCCTTCTTAATTTTTTGTAAATGAACATCTATCTCCTTGGCGATTTTGTTTTACATGCCAAACTATATACACTATATGATCACAAATATCCGGACACATACACGTTTGCGCTCTAGCCACGATTTCATGGAAATCAATAGGGCGTTGCACATCCCTTTGCCCGAATCACAGCTTCCACCCTTCGGGGAAGACTTTCCACCAAATGTTGGTAGGTACTTTCCGGAATGTTCCTCCATTCCTCCCGAAGAGCGAGAATCAGTTCAGGTACAGAAGTTGGCCGATGTGATCTGGCCCGCAAGCGTCTTTCCAATTCATCCCACAGACTCTCTATAGGATTGAGGTCGGGACTTTGTGCCGGCCAACCCATTTCTTCGACCCCTGAGTCCGCAAACCACTGCTGTACACGCCTCGCTTTGTGGCACGGAGCATTGTCGTGTCGGTAGAGAAATGGCCCGTTTCCGAAAAATTGCCACAACGTTGGAAGTGCACAGTTGTCCAAAACATTCAGATAACGGTCGGAGTTCATGATTCCTTGCACAGGAACGAGCTGGCCCAGTCCGTACCATGAAAATGAGCCCCACACCATGACTCCTCCTCCTCCGAACTTGACTGTGGGCTCTGTGCACTCAGGTAAGAAGCGTTCTCCAGGTATGCGCCAAACCCAAACTCGTCCATCGGATTGCCAGAGTGTGTAGCGAGATTCGTCTGTCCACATCACACGTTTCCATTGGTCCATTGTCCAGTTTCTGTGGGCTTTGCACCACTCCAGACATCGCTTGGCGTTGACCCTGCTGATGTGGGGCTTGTGGGCAGCAGCACGGCCATGGAATCCCATCGTGTGCAGTTCCCGAAGAATTGTCATGGTACTGGCATCATTTGCAGAGGCGTTTCGAAACTCTGTGGCAATTTTTTCCGCCGAGGACTTCCGGTTGCTGCGGGTGACACGACGAAGCACTCGACGGTCTCTGTCTGTTAGTTTCTTGGGTCTACCGGTTCGTTGTTGAACTGTTGTTGATCCCCGGGTCTTCCATTTCATAATCACATCGGCCAACTTCTGTACCTGAACTGACTTGGGTATCTGAAGAAGGCTGGAAATGTCACGCACGGTCTTGCCGCATAGGTGACATCCAACGATGGTTCCACGTTGGAACTCACTGAGCTCTGCGCAACGACCCATTCTTGCCAATGTCCAAGCAGAGTTGTGTCTGAAGGTGTGGGAAGCTATTTAAATGATGTGCAAGTCATTATCATGTGACATTGGGCCAATCGATGATCTGTGAGGGGTGTCCGGATATTTTTGATCATATAGTGTATTTTGGCAGACGCCATCTTTGGTCCTGTCGATGCCTGTACCTCCTATGAGCATTTCTGCAATAAACGAATTTTTCCCGATAAAAATTTTAAGAGTTTCTTTGTAACATCTTTAAAACGATACTTGATTATACGTATTATTAAATTAAAAAGGCTTTAATTATTGTTCTGGTATATTTCTTTTACAGACACGCGTATTTAGCAATAGCATTGTTTGGAGTGAAATATGGATTCTAAAGGATATTTTTAAACTCACATATCCAAAAAAATTTTATACAGGGTGAGTCAAAAGGTTAGGTTAGGTTAGGTCAAAAAGTACAGCCTGTTTTTTCGAAAACCTTGCAGGAATTGGGAAATCTGAATATTCCAGTAAGGTATGGGTGATGTGGTCTATCTTTTACGGTATGTACTGAACATGGCCGCCATCTTGAAATCAGCCATCTTGAATCTAAGTCAATTTTTTAAAATGGAAAAGGAGTCGTGTGAAATACCAAATAACATCAGCATTTTCTGACAATTTCATTTCTGTAAACAGATTTGAAGTAGCAGTTATGGTTCAAAAGTTACAATACATTTTGTTTCATTTTGTAGCAGGTAACTGAAGATGGCTTTGACCACGAAGGAGAGAATTGAGGAGAGAATTGAGAACGAAGTTTCCGTGTCATACTGAAGATTTTAACAACCGGCACCCAGAAAGACCTCCAATTTCACACAACACTGTCAGGTACTTAATTAAGAATTTCCTTGAAACTGGGACTGTGATTGACAAGGCACGGAGTGGCCGTCCAATAAGTGCTACTGACGATGGTTTTGGCGTCCAGAATGCAGCACACGAAGTTTGTCAGCACAATGTGGAATCAGCCAGTCATCGATCGTACGAATCCTTCATGCTCATCAATAGCATTCATTCAAGATTCAGATACTCCAGCACCTAGCATAGGATAACCCAGACAGAGGTATGCAGTTTTGCACGTGGGCCCTAGAGCAACATCGACAAGATCCCTCTTTTGCACAAGGTATCTTGTTCAGTGATGAGGCAAACTTTTATGTCAGTGGTAAAGTCAACCGTCACAACCACAGGTATTGGAGTGACCACAATCCACACTAGATGGAACAATATGGGGTACCTGTGGAATTGGACCCATTTTCATTGACCAGAACCTAAATGCTCAACGCTACCTGGAAATGCAAGAAGAGGTGTTTCCCTCACTTCTGAATGAAGGTGGCAGCTTTCCCTCTTACTTTTAAACAGGATGGGCTCCAAAACACAACGGTGCAGATGTTCGTCAGTGGTTAGATGTTCAATTTCCTGGTCATTGGATTGGCCGACGTGGTGCTGTGGAATGGCCACCCAGATCACCTGATCTCACACCATTGACTTTTATCTATGGGGTCATTTAAAGCAACTCGTATATGCAGAGAAAATCAGAAACAGACACCATCTCCAGCAACGCATTGAAGAAGCGTGTGCCAGCATTTCTGCGGAATTCCTTCTGCGAGTGCATGACGATTGGATTCAGCACCTTCAAATGTGCCTTTACCAAGAGGGACACCATGTTGAACACATTAAATGACTGTCCTTTATGGATAACAGTCCAGCCTGTAATTCCAAACAAAACGTGTTGTAACTTTTGAACCATAACTGCTACTTCAAATCTGTTTACAGGAATGAACTTGTCAGAAAATGCTGATGTTATTTGATATATCACACGATCCCCTTTCCATTTAAAAAAATTGACGTAGATTCTAGATGCCGATTTCAAGATGGTGGCCGTGTTCGGTACATACCATAAAAGATAGACCACCTCAACCATACTTTATTGGAATATTCAGATTTCCCAATTCCTGCAAGGTTTTCGAAAAAAAATAGATTGTACTGCGACTTTTGACTCACCCTGTACATTGATTTGCACCCATTTGCTCCTTTTGATACTCTTTTTCTGTGATTTTTGTCACAGTTCATTTATATATTTTTGCGAGTAAACTTACCTATAATTAATGTATGAAATGGTTTAATTGCTATTTTGTCATCGAGTTCCTGACTATTTTTAGATATTTTTATTACACTGATGTTCATCGAAATAAAGGCAGCGATCTTGAGCACCATGGGATTGCTCTTAATTTGTTGTTAATTACAAATCAGTCGTCGTTTCTTTTCTATAAAATTAAACGTTGAGTTACCTTTTCCAGTTCAACTAAAAGTCTATATAAATTTTCTGATCGTATAATTAAGATCTGGTTCTCTGTTGTTAAATATGTCTTCTCAGGATTTGTTTTTATCATCTATGTAGCTGAAATACTGAAACAATAACTTTTAAATTAAAATTGGGTCCAACGCTTTTTAGCTGTTGCAGGAAATACTTAAAATCAACCCACTAGCGCATAAGAAACTTATTCACAACACCTTAAATTTTTACAATCTTTTAAAGTGTTTTCCAGAACACTCAATGCAGTTTTGTATTCTTCTAAACAATCTTCAAACCAATTCTTCCATCATATTACTAACCTGACCTTCACAACATGGCCTCAAAATGTGTTCAGTTTCCCTTAAACTCCAAATTGAGGTTTTACTTCTAATTTGACCTCTAATTTGATCAAAGAAATGTACATCTTCTAATTATTTTCTATTTTTTTCTCAAAATTTTTCTCTCCCATTAACCATTTTCAAAATAAATTTTCTTCAGAATTTGAAAAATAAATCAAAGTTCGTTACGAAAATGTCTTGCAGAGGGTTTCGAACTGTGGAAGCCTTACGAAAACCCCCGGAACAGGTAAACGAGCGTTCTTTCGGTAACCATTAGTTGTGGACACTACATTGCAGCGCAATTTCTATTCAAGGAGATCAAGTCACAAAGCGTTCGCGTCGACAAGCTTTCCACTGACCGTTCTACGTACTTAATGGCCTCTTCCAAGAACGCGAAGCCGTAGAAATACATCGACGAAGGGTCGCAAGATTTTACAGAGGTATCTTAAAATTCAATTGTCCATATGCCATATAGAGTTTTGCTCTGCTAGTGCTTTTCCTTCAGCGACCGTTGACTTTGAGGCGTGACTTCAAGCTTTTTTCTGATGAGTCCATACCGTAGATGCAAGGGTTGGACAAAATAATATTAACACCTTTGATTTTAGACGTTTAGTCGAATATCTAGAAAATACTTGACAATTTTCCTGAAACATCAGACGTGTAAAGAGCATGTTCACCTCATATATTTCAGAGGCTTTTTTTTCCCGAAGGCAAATAGGGGATCAGCAACAAATTGAACAAAAAAAAGTAATGTTTGGGATCGCCATGTAAAAAATAATGCTTGAAATGCGTTGTAGCTGTAACATATGATTGTGAGGCTTCTTTTACTTCGCTGTGTTCATTTGGACGAGAATAGCATTATCTTCGTGGAGATATAAAGGTTTCTTTAAAAAAATCAAAGATTTTTTCCTAAGTTTTTTGTTTATAACATTCAGGGTTTTCAACCCAATGCATTGCCGTTTCCAGGAAACTTGACAAATTACAGTAGAGGCAACACCCTGCAATCAGAATATAAAAATATTAAGTATTTGATGAAATATGAACATTTTTACTAAATAATGTTTAACTGACCATGCGCAAGCTTTAACAAAATGTCTTTTGCATAATTTATTAACCAAATGTATAGAACTACTCGTATAAAAAGCCCAAGCAAATATCGTGAAAATTCAGAAAGATATCGCCGATAGAATGAATTGAATTTCAGTTGCTCTCAAAAAAAAAAAAATCGATAAGAGGATTCTCCAAATTTTTAGGGTCATAAGAGCGAAAGGCGGGCCTAAGGCATATTGAGTTCATATCAGCGTAAGGAGAAGTTGATACTGATGTCCGGTCGAAAATAAAAAATTAGAGAAAACCCCTTATCATTTTGTTAATTAAGAGAGCAACTGAAAATCAATTCATTCTATCGGCGATATCTTTCTGAATTTTCACGATATTTGCTTGGGCTTTTTATAAGAGTAGCTCTTTACATTTGGCTAATAAATTATGCAAAAACATTTTGGTAAAACTTGCGCAGTTAAACATTATTTGGTAATATTTTTTCATTAAACATTTAATATTTTTATTCTGATTGCAGGGTGTTGTTTCTACTATAGTTTGTCAAGTTTCCTGAAAATGGCATTGCATTGAGTTGAAAACCCTGCATGTGATAAACAAAAAAAAATTACAAAAAAAATTTCGAAACCTCTATATGTCCTTGAATATATGGGATATTCTCATACAAATGAACACACATAATTAAAAGAAGCCTCACAATCATATGTGACAATGTCGACATAAATTTCCGAGAGGAACTGATACATCATCAAGACTGGAAGCTCTACAAAGATATTCTTAAGGAATATGGCTGCCATCCCGACGTTGCTTGCTGTACAGAGGACAGCTACAACGCATTTCAAGCGTTATTTTTTACAGGGTGATTTCAAACATTATTTTTTTTCTTCAATTTTTTACTGGTCCCCTATTTGCCTTCGAGACAAAACCTTCGCTGAATTATATGAGGCATAACATGCTCTTTACATCCCTGAAGTTTCAGGATAATTCATCAGTTATTTTTCTAGATATTCGACACAACTTCTAAAATTTAAATGTGGTGTTCATATTATTTTGTCCAACCCCTGTACGTGCTATCCATACAGGGTAGGAATTTGGAGAACTTTAGCGATAATATAGACCGGAGTTTCCTATACTTGGCGTTTTTTTGGGGGTTATCTCCCGAGATACAAATGTTTACTTTCGCCATTACATGCGTTCATCTTTCTGTGGAAGTGTTTGGTTCGTCCAACGATGCCGGTATTGGGGTCGTTTATTTTTTGAGTACATTGAGGATTTCTGCTTTCGAAATACAAGATGATTCAGAAGTTACTGTGCAGTAGTGCATGGAAACGTGTACACTTCGTCTGAGCTGAAGGAGAAAATCACCACTGAAGTTTAGCAAATCTCACCAGCCGTATTGAGCAGTGTTTCACAATATTTTAACTGCGTGCTAACCGACGTCGTGAGGCCGGTAGCAGGCATTTCCAGCATCTATTTCCATTAAATACCATTTCCAGCCACTGTACAGCAACTTTTGAATCTTTACATATTTTTATAGAGATTGAATACCAATATAGGATAGTTATAATTAATCTATCTCTTCTTAACCTACCCTAGACAGGAAACTATTTATATAGTACGGGTACCAAAATCGGCAGGAATAAAGTCTCCATATTTGATTGGTTCACGGCTTCCTTTAGTACCATACAAGATCATCAGGTGCTCTTATCGCTCATAGGAGGTGCTAGTCTCACGGATGTGAATAGAAGCTTATCAGGCATATCCAAAAAGATTCTTCGTGCAGCCATGCAGCATACAATCTTATGCTTTCAGACTGTCCTGGAGACTAATGGGCGCCATTTCGAGAACTCTTCGTTGTCTGGCGGACGAATGATTTTGGAACCATTTCTATGTACCCTGTCATTCATGTTAGGCAATCGTTGTAGAAAACAGATCCCACCAAGATGTCATTCCATAGTCCAGACATCTTGAGCATTGAAACTTCATTTTGTTGTAGTGGGTTTATTTTTACACTTATTTTCAATCTTCATTTGTTTTCGTTAAAATCAGAGTTTTGAACTCTACGAATGTACAATTGGAAAATTTTCTCTACCTGTAATGGTTGCAAAGTTGCAAGGTTCAAATTCGAGGTCAAAGGTCAAATTTGACACCACCATTGTTTAGTCCCTACAACAGGTTGTATCTCCCCTCGTCTTGAATTGCATGGGGGGGGGGTACAGACTTTTTACTCACCCTGTATATCGATAGCCTCGATCAGTCTCTCTCATATTACGTTAACATGCGCCAAGTACTTGAACTTCAAATCGCTTATTTGCAACGTACTCAAAGCTTTGTATTTTTTTATTTTATGTTTCAACAGACTATTATTATGTGTCTATTTTGTAAAAATTATGTGCAAATTCGTGAGGCTTTCATATTGTTGCACTCAATTTTATATTTAGTAGGGTTTTACTATACTTAGTCTAAATTTTCTCTAAATTTCGAGTTTCTTTTTATTTTTAGAATGCATTTTTAGAGTAAAGAGTAAACATAATCTCTCTTGTAAGTAGTTTATTAAACATTTTATCAAATTTAGTAAATCCAATTCTTTGTTTTTATTAGGAATGCATTATTTAATTTTGCCGTTCCAGGTTTTTTTGTTGTTGTTGTTGTTATTTTTTTTTTGTCGGTGACATTTCTTTAAGTGTTGGCTGCCATCCTTTCGCTTTTGTTCCGGGGACTTGGCTTTGGTCGAAACTCTTCGAACCAAATGAAATATTAAAGCATTCGCTTCTTGGTCGTGAATTAAGTTTCCACGGCTGCTGATGTGTTTGTTCTGCTATGAGTAGAGACGTAATTAAGGCCCTCCCGTTACTTTCCCTCCTACCTAATTAGCTTTCAAGTGTTTCTTTCTCCCACCCCCCAAGAGAGGGGCAGAGAGAAAAAAAAAAGAGAAAAAGACAGCACTGAACTTCAAAATCTCACCCTCCACGGGTTTTTGTTGTTAAAAAGAAACTTTTAATGCGTTTCAGCGTGTTGTAGCGTCTTTAGTGCACAGAAGGTTCGTTTTTTTTAAAGTCACACTATGAGTTATTTATATTTATCCCTATCACAGGCTCTCTTCTTATTTCAAGAAAAGTTTTAGTTTTGATTTTATTTTATTTTCCAATTTTGAGGTTTTTCATAAAAATAAAGAATTACCGTCTAATGAACATTTGATATTTTTAGAGATATTTATCAAAAGTCGTTTCATTTTCTTCATCTGCTTTCAATGAAGCTTATTTGTACGAGTTAGGCTTCCTATTTTTCGGTTTCCTTCTCGCATGGTTTTCACCGTCATCGTCATCATCATCATCATCTTCATCATCATCATCAGCATCATATCCCCCCTTCCATTCCACCTCCTCAACTTACCCCTCCCCTACACCACTCGGATTCTCAACTCTTTTCGATGAGTTTCGGATGGAAGTTTTCTTTCAGGTGAACTTGATCGATCGGAGCAAAAAAAAAAATTTGTTTGTTCCGTTTGGAAAATTTTGATTGGATGAAAGAAGCCCGTGAAAAGTCAGTCCATTTAATTGTTAGGGAGAGGCAAAGGAAGGAAAAGAAAATTCGGGGGAGAAAGGGGGGGTTATAAAAAAAACTCTTTCCATCACACACACACCCACAACCGTTCTTAGTTCATCGCCGGTTCACATCCTCCTCCTCCTCCTCCTCGTTCCCTTTCAATTCAAAGTTGACTTCAAAATAATTTCCGTCTCTTTAAGTAAAAATTGCCATCCACTCCGAATAAATTAAAATAAAAATGATTTTCAGAATTCAAACTTTTCTACCCCCATCCCCTCCATCCGCGTTAAGGAGAAGCGTTTGAATTACGTTGCTCGTAAGAGTTCTTTTTTATAAATAATGACGGTTGCTAGGAGCATTGAGAGTCAGAGATTAAATAAATAATGAAATAAAAAAAAGTGTAAGGGGAAAGAAAAGACGAGGAAGCCATTTTAAAAACCATTTCCAAAAATTAGTCTCGAAGATGTGGAGAGAGGAAACGGTTGTTATGCTTCGTAAATGGGGGAAACGTTTAGAGGTCAAAGGTAGAGAAACAGAATATTCTGATGGAAATGGAAGCTGACTTTTTATTTTTTTTAAAGTAAAAAAAATGTTGGTTGGGTGTTTGAAGTTAATGGGAAGACATTTTTTATTTCGGCAGCTTATAAAAACACGGTCTCTCTTTTTCCCCATCTCCTTTATTCTAGGAGTTAAAATAAGCACCCTCAGTAGACTACAAGGATAATAAAGGATTACTCTTCTGGACTTAAAAGCTTGAGAGTTTCTATGGGTGTAAGGGGAAATTTTCCTTAAAATGTCTACATATTTTGGGATATCTTTCATCGCATCTTACCATGAAAGGAAGGGAAAGCAAAGAAACATGGCTTTGCCCGTCGAGAAATAAGAAATTCGTAGCAAATATCCGGAATTCTTGCACCCGGAGATATGATGTATAACGTAATAAAGACATTAATTCAAAAAAGAGGGAAAACTGCATATAAATGCAAAAAAGGATTATACTTGCTCCCTCTTTAAAAGATACTCCCTCTGTACGGAAATATGATGTACATTTACAATACAAAAAAGAGGGGTAAAAATAATTTACATTTTCTTTAAGCTTTATACTGAATGTGAAACATTAAAAAAATGAAATGGCAAATGTGCACCGTATATGGAATTTGATTACATAGGACATTATCAAGAATGCAATTATTCCATTCAGTAAATTTCAGAGATTGGTGGGAAGACTTTAATTGCAGGAATTTTCGATGAGTCAAGGTGAATTTTCAGTTTCCGAAGCGGTGGATTTTCTTCAGGTTTAATTATTTAACGGCCCCCTTTTCTTCCAAAGCTGATCAATTTTCTTTGCATCGAAGAAAACACAAAAGAAAAGAAAAAAAAAACAATGAGAGTCATTATAACGTTGAGAACCTTAATGGCTTCCCCTCGAATACAAAGCTTCATTTTCATTGTCCGACTCTTTTGAAACACTATCAGGCAACTACACAGGACTTAAACGTATGAACAAAAAGTATTTCTATAGGGCAGGGGAAAAATCATTCTTGAACAATCGCCTAATTGAATATGGATTTTAAAAAAATTACAGTATTTTTCATAAAGTCTGTCTTGCCAAACTGAATTGATTAAATTCAGGCTTTAGTCTCTAAAAAGAAAGAAAATTTTTGTTCTCTAAGGATTTTTAATTCCATTTTTCAAAAAAGTGCCTTCGTTGCTTGAGTTTCCTGCAAGTCAGAGTTTATTAGGAGTAAATCCGGTGTTGCCATGGAAAATGCTTTGTGACCGAGCTTTTATATCTTTCCCGTTAAATTGTCTTGGCGGTATCGCATTAATGGAGACTGGCTAATTTTTTTGTTTCATGTAGATGAACTCCGTTGCAGACAATGCCCGCTTATTACTTGCTAGCAATAGATATCCTTAAATGCTATAACAAATATATTTCTGAGGCATCCAATCCACCAGAAATACTGAGCAGCTCGTCCATTGTTTGGATAAGGCATGCATACATTTCAAACACCTATAAAGTCTCTCTGCTCGTAGCTTCGACAACCGAATACCTTTTAGTCAGGGCTTTTGGTAATAGCTGTTTAATCGTGAGATCCCTTGTAATGTATGAGAAAAGGTACACACTGTGTAATAAGTTCATTCTCTTTACAGATATTCACTTTGATGAAAACAATATCGTTATCGTAAAGTACATTCGGGCTTTTAAAAACAATTGTGAAAAAATAGTGTCTTCCTCCTTTGGTCTCCGTAACTGTAAGTATCCGCAGTTTAAGGGTTTTGTTTGTTTCTTAGTTAATTCCCAATTAAAATATATTTAATTTAATTTAATATAATTTTTGGGGTCCTGAATAATTTTAAACGAGAGTAAAAGGGGACCTAAAATAAGGTATGTGCATTATTACTGTAAACGCATTTTATTATATCCATATTTTGTTAAGTTGGAATTTTCTTCATAGGCTCCGTCTTCATAATGACAGCCTTTGAATCCCATCGTTGACTATTATGTTCTCAAAAAATAAATGATGGAAAAAGTAAAAATCATAGTATTAAAATAAGAATGACAGATTTAAATTTTAAGGGAAATGTTAAAAGTATGGCTTAAATTATACGAGGGTTGTCTAAAAAGGTATCCGACATTTTCCACGAATCATGAAAACTGTTATGGACTATTGTTTTGTTCATCTAATTTTTGATAAATGATGTTTTCTGCTTTGGTTGTGAAGTAAATTTTTTTCAGGCATTTGAGAAGTGTAGAGTGCGATCGCAAAATTATTGCCAGGGTTTGTAAAATGCACGAAAATATTCAGACACAATTTATAAATTTGAATTTTAATCAAATTATTACGTCGTTGGAAACCGAAAGGCCCAATGCTGCTAAGTTTTTCATTCATTTTCTGATATCTGTTGACATACCTCTCCGAGAACATCTTACTATCATCTTCCCATTTTAAAGTATAGGAAAATCGCGCTCGGCGATAGTGAAGTGCACTTTCCAAAATTTGAAAATGAAAAATATATTAATGCGGAAGGAGCGCTTTCGTAGTACTATAAAATCAAATCTGCATGTGATCAATGGAGCGAGGTAATGTATTCATTCATATTTAAATAAATAGAAATTTTTGAAAGTAAATAATTCGAGTTCAAAGGAATGCGAACTCTAAAATAATTATGAAATCCTACTCAAACGAGTCAGTCAGACAAAAATTCACGACAAAAACTCAACAGAATAAGTTTAATTGCTAATCATCCTTTCTTCTAATCCTTAATGGAATCGTTCTCTGTCACGGATAGCGATTTCTTATACTGATTTAGAAGCTTCTATTCAAATTATGCTCTCAGCATCTGTTGCTCATCTTCAATTCTTCTTTGAACTGGATAGGAAGGGGAAAACTCTAACCACACACACAAAAAAAAAACACATTCCTTGTACTGTTATTTTTTCACTAAATTCAAAATCTGTTTCGTTTGGCCGTCATTGCATTTTGGTAAATTTGAACTCGAGCAAGTGCATTGATTCGATTTGAGATTACCGTGGTTTAAAATTGCACGAGAATAAAAAGTGGAAGCATTTTGGAACCATTTTATATTTGGAAATTAGTCGAGCAGGTCAAAATATCTTTGCATCACGTGAACCAAAATTAACTGAACGTTTTAAAAATTTAAATTTAAATGTCAACGCTATAAAAGAAATGTAAACTTTTCTGTCCTCTAAGGGCCCGTTCTATAAATCGTCAGATAGAATAAGTATTAGAATAAAGCTCAGATAAGTCAAAACGGTGTTCTACCATCTTCAGATAGGATAAATCCTCAGATAAACACCAGAATAAATCAAAGATATCCTGATAAAGTTATACGGTACTCTAGAGGTCGGATAGCCACTTTATTTCTTCGGATAGTGAATCGTTTTGCTCAAATTTACGAGCGTTAGAGGCGGTACTTCCGGTCCGCTGCGATTGGAAAATGCCTTCAAAACCATAGTATTTCGTGTTATATAATTACCATTTTCAACTACGACGTAGGAATAAGTTTTAGGGTGCAGGTGAACAGCAGATTAGATCTAGATTACCTGTCTGTGTTTCATTTTCAATGATCGACAACATAGTCCCCAAAAGGAGAAACGAAACGGAAGTTTTTGCGTCTCTGAGGTCTGAGTTTTCCAACTGAATTTGTTTTTTTCGCGTTTGTTTTTTCTACCGTGCCGCATTTTAAATCAACACTTTTATTTTTTCCACGATAGAGGGTTTTCTCTTATCATTGTAGACTATGCACTGACTGGAATGAATATTTTTGTTTTTCACGATAGATGGAAGCACTAATATCAAACTGACCAATCACAGTGCGCCTTACATTGCTTGTGCTCTAAACCTCAGATAAAGTTAGCTAAAGGATAAAAAATGTTGGTAGAACGCAACTTAAGCGGTATACCAGGTTTAAGTTTAAACCTTGGATAGCTATCTGAGGATTTATCCGAGGTTGGTAGAACCGGCCCTAAGTGAAATTGCGAATTTGGTTGTCTTGGAAATGAAAAATAAGGATCTGAAAAAAATTTTCTATCACATACCACTCTCAAAAATTATAGGGAAGTTCTATTTTATATATAAAAATATAAAGCTTTCTAACCGAAAACAGATATATAACTTAAGAGAATTTTAGAATGACACTTTTGATGTTTTTCTTTTATATTCATTTTCAGAAGTTTCCCTCACTAAGGACCAACAATATTCTGCCAACAAGCTGCTGCTCCACCTTCTCATAAACAGTTTTTCCATTTGTGAAATGCTCTTGACCATTTATTTCCCCCAAGTTATGAGGGAAAAAGAAATGGCAATAAAAAAAAAAAGTCAGGCAACCGAAATGCCCAGGACCGATAGGATTTTAAGGCATTCGAGAATGAAAAGGAGAGCATTTGATTTCTAAAGAAGCCTTTCCTTGTTAGGAATTAGATGAGGTTGCTAAGGAAGCCTCTGGTTGCTAAGGAAGGCGTAATTCTAAGGGAAATGTATAGTTCAAACTGAATAAAACTACCTGAAAAGTTAAATGGAGAAAGTAGTAATTCTCTATAGATTAGAACATATAAGAATCTTTTAATTTGTAAGCATTCCTATTTAATGAAATAAGCATCAATTGTTGAAGCGTTCTCTGTAATGGTCAATTTTCCTCATAAACTATTGCCTACGCTTTCTACGTACGCATTTATCTTTGAAGGAATGATTAGCTACCAGCTAATGTTAAAAAAGCCTAACACAAATTAACTGTTGATAATATAAGGCGTAAGTAATTATATGCCATATCTTAGAATTGAAAGTTTCCAATGGGCCAAAATGATACCCCTAAACCACGTACCTTTAACCATTTTCGTCTATCATTAATTTTACGATATATTCATTTATGACACATCATTCCAAGTGGTTTGATATATTCAATGCCATATTCTAACACTGAAAGTTCCAGTGGACCCTAATGGTTCCACCAAACCATCTGCCCTAGATCCAATTTCAACTATCATTACTTTTACGTTATATTCATTCATGTCACATCATTTTAAGTTGTTTGATATATTACTTGCCATATTTTAGCATTGAAAGTTCCAATGAACGATAATGGGTCCTTAAAACCAGCTGCCTTGGAACTAATTTCGACTATCATTAATTTTACGTTATATTCATTCATGACACGTAATTCCAAGTTGTTTGATATATTACATGCCAAATCTGTGATTTGAAATTTCCCCTGAACCTTAATGGTTCCATAAAATCACATACCATTGAACCTATTTCGACTATCATTAATTTTACGCTAATATTCAATCATGACATGTTATAGCATTGCAAGTTTCCAGTGGACCATAATGGTACCACTAAACCACATACCTTTGAACCAGTTTTGACTGATATTGACCATCAAGGAAGACCATCACGTGTCTTCACATACACTACTGTGTATAAAAATCGCAACACCCTGATGGAATGGTCTAATCCATATGCAATTTGCAATATTTGCATACAATGGGTCAGAGTATAAATGATTAGATTTTCAGAGTAATTGCTTGAAAGAACACCATGCCTCGACGACGACGAAGGGTACCATATCAACAGCTGACAGACTTTGAAAGAGGACGCATAATTGGTCTGCATGAAGCGGGATGGTCGTATCGTGACATTGCTGCTCGTGTAGGACGTAATGCAACAACAATTATGCGTGCATGGAGGCAGTGGAGCGAAGAGAACAGGGCACACCGAAGACCAGGCTCAGGAAGACCCAGCACAACGACACCGCGAGATGACAGACACCTCTATCGCATGTGTGTAGCAGATCGTACAGCCACAGTGTCAGCACAACAGTGGGGTGCTACAGTAGGCAGGACAATGTCTGCTAGCACTGTACGACGCCGTTTGATTTCCAGAGGATTGATGGCACGAATACCATTGTTGCGGATTCCTTTGACTCAAAACCACCGGCGCCTCAGGTTGCAATGGGCCCATCAACACCAACAGTGGCAAGCTGAATGGCAACAAGTTGTGTTTTCGGATGAGTCAAGGTTTAACTTGCAGCACCATGACGGCAGGATACGAGTCAGAAGACATCGTGGCGAGCGCGACCTTCCAGAATGTATCCTGCAGCATCATTCAGGACAAACGCCAGGGGTGATGGGTGTGGGGTGCAATCAGTTACCATGGCCGTTCCCGTCTGATCAGAATCCATGGCAATCTGAACAGTGACCGGTACATCAGGGAAGTTGTGCAACCCGAGGTCATCCCCTTCCTGCAGAACCTTCCAGGCGCTGTATTCCAACAGGACAATGCCCGACCGCATGTGGCCAGAAATGTCCTCGCCTTTTTCCAAGCACATCAGACACCATTGTTCCCCTGGCCTGCTCGTTCACCAGACATATCCCCAATCGAACATGTGTGGGACAGGGTTGCTCATCGATTGGCTCGTCAGACTCCTGCAGCAGCAACTGTGGATGAACTGTATACCCGTGTAGACAGAGCATGGCAGGACATTCCCCAGGCCCTTATTCAGAGCTTGTTTGACTCAATGCCACGACGTTTAGAGGCTGTAATTGCATCCCACGGTGGTTTCACCCGATACTAATGTGACAATAAAACGCATTGTATTGACCTGAAAATCTAATGGTTTCTTTTCTGACCCATGATACGCAAATGCTCCAAATTTAATGCAGATTGGGCTATTCCATCAGGGTGTTGCGATTTTTATAAACAGTAGTGTAATTCGCAAGCCTTTTCTCTGCTTTAGCTATAGAATGCCAAAGGGAGAACAACATTTGGCAGTGCACAGGCCATTTATACATGGAATTGTATAGTGAAAAACGTGGTCCCCTATATTATTTGTGACCTTTTGAACCGGAACTAGTTCACCGATTTTTTCCACCAACGAACTCAGTCTTCCGATTTCCCTAAGTTGTCGAATGGCGAAAACGGAAGTCGAAAATTTGGAAGCGTTCGAAAGCTAGAGCACCAACAGACGGACCGACGGACGGACAGACGGACGGACGCACATTGTGAAAACATAAGTACCTATCGGTCTTAATAATTTTGGTGACGGCAGGTTGTAAAGTAAGAATCCGGAATAACTCGCGCTCGGCATGAAAGAAAAACGTGAAGGCTCTTTGCATCGGTTGGTGAGGCTTATTCCCCGGATCTTGCTCTATCAGACTTTCATTTGTTCTGGTTTATGTCCAATTTTCTTTCTAGGAAAAACTTTACTAATGATGAAGTGAAATGCTGTCTGGACGAATTCTTTACGTTTCATTCGCCAGATTTCTATCGTTATGGGGAAATATATAAACTCATCGATCGATGGAATAGAATCCTAACTACCATTGGTGAATACCTCAACGATTAGGTAAGTTATTTACGAAGCTCGAATAGTGCCTTTGTGTGTTTGTCGTATTTTTTTCCTGGATACTTTTTTACAACTGATATTCATGCTTTTAAAGCATTTTATCATTTCATTTATAATTTTTTTACATTCTTCAGCTTTGTAATTTCCCAGAAAATTTCACACACCGATTTGTATCTTTTTAGTATCACTTAACGAACTGAGAATTTTCTCATATTTGGAGATCTTGCATAATTTCTCATATTTGGAGATCGATAAAGATATCCTCTTTTATTATTGCCATCGCTGAATTTTGGAAACTTTGTCCTCGAGTATGCAAAAGGTTTCCCTTCCCTGTCCAGTGCTTTCACAAATATCTTCATTAGCGCCATTTTAATATGCAGGGTAAGAGATATACGTCTTGACTCTTTGACACAGTCATTTTCGCTATGAATATAAACCATTCAAAAATTGGCCAATCCGACATAGTTATATGCGGTAATTGACTATGTCATACAGTGTAATTTGAAAGATTGCGATAACAACATGGTTAGTAATATTATGTGGAGGGTGAAGAAAACTTGGTAGTCGAAGCTTTGTTGGTACCTGTTTGGACTGTTGCTTTTTCCTTGCAGTACCTTAAAAAAGTTTTTAGGGCCCCCCCCCCCCCTTAATCTTACAGTAGTTAGAATAATTATAAATTAGAATATAGAAGGGAAGGAAAATTTCTGCGACCTGGACTCGAACCAGGAATCACTACAATCGCAGTCGCTGCTCTAATCAATTGAATTACCGCAATAGTGAATCCAATATGTCCGCATGGACTTCCATGATATCACAAAGCAGCTCAACTGTCCGCAGGCCTCTTAAATCGGATATTCTGCTTATCCTTAAACCATCAAATAAATTGATGAAAATTCAACTCGAAACAAATTTGTGACTTCGAGTCCAGGTCGCGGAATTTTTCCTTCGCTTCTATATTTTATAATTATGGTATGCTTGAAGAATTTCTTCACTTTCATTATCTCCTCTTTGAGCTCAGTTGGAATGTTTATTGTGCCTTGCAGCAGCCATATTTTTTTTTTTAAAGAGGATGTCTCAAAATTGAGAAATACGCCCGACTTGCATCAGTGCCGAAGGGTTCGTGGAGTTTTTTTTTCAAGTTTTAATTTTGTGCCTTCGCATCAAGTTTCAATTTTTTTTCGCTTTTTCACCTCTAGATTTTTACGACAATGATTTGTCGGGTGAAAACAGTTTTTTTTGCTTAAATTTATGCATATGCTTTGGACATGCTTAAATTTATGTACTTGCTCCCTTGTGGACAAGAGGTGTTTTCTCTTCTTCATTACAACTCTCCACAGTTACTTGGTACCTCATTAGGTAACTGTTTATTGGAATCTTATAAAGTGCAACAGGACTTAACTTTTCATTCTATTTTAATCGCTAAATATGCGTATAGATTTTGAAGACAATCGATAGAGCAGAATCGATTTTCATACTGTTTATATTATTGAAAAGTTTCCTTAGATTAAGTATAATGTAGACTTCCAGTATTAAAATGACTTAAAGTTTTAAGTTCCATATGTTCGAAATTAAAGAAATAACCATTTTGAATTCTATGCTATCCTGATTGTCTTATTTAAAGTTATCTGGAGGTTACATTTTCATATATTTGTATAATCATAGAAATGATATGAAATGTTTAATCAGATCTCATATTTAATGAAATTTCGACTAATTAAACGAAGCCCTTTTGAAATTGGGTTCGTTTAAAGGCGTTGATCAGTTTGGCCCCGTCAGTTCGAGTGAAGTTGTTATTTGCGGTTGCTTCATGGAATTTAGTATTCCACGAGTGCGATATTAGCGGTCGGAGTCATATCCGAAATGTGTCCTGTCTCTACGAGAACTTAACCAGAAGCTTCAGTTTAAATGGAGAAGAATTGCAATAATAACTGTGATTACGTTTAATTGAGTGAGCGGTACCATTGTTTCGTGGAGATGATATATTAGCGATTGTTAACTTCAATTTCTAAGAGCCTTAAGCAGATCTTGTGAGTGGGTGAACGAAACATTTGGTAAAATCACGACTATATAAAGAGTGAAAAAAGTTGCAATCATTTATTTGGAAACATTGTTATTAGTTATTCAGCGAATGTTTCCTTTGTGGTATCTGTTCAATGACTGAAAAAGATGAGCATAAAACGAATTTCCTGACAAACCTATTGAATCGGTAGCCTACTTTCTTCCGAGTTTATTTATTTAGGCTACGTAAAACAATCGTTTTACGTAGAAGTATGAAGATGTCCGACTTCATCTTTTTTTAAAAAGAAAATAGGTTTAAAGCATTCGAAGTACAAACTGGGGAACAACAAATTAAATCTCTCATGCTGCGACTGTTTGCCTTAATAGTCGTATTAACCGGTTGACGGTGGTGTATTTCTAGTACCTATGCAATGTTGTACCTTACTTGATGCATGAGACGACTTTTAGATCCTGTCATTTTTTGTTCGTCATTCCGCGGTCTACAGTAAATGACCTTTATTACGGACATCGAACTAATAACGATTTGGTTCAACATTACCTAAGATCACAGCCATAATTTTTAAAGTATAAATTTTTCAAGGTCTTACACAGCAATATTGGCTATGCTGACAACAGCAGCGTCTTTAATTCAAATTGGATAGTTATTGTGTTATTGTTTGTATCTAAAATTGCTGTTTATATAATCTATTGCAAAACTTTTGTATACGATAGGAAAATAATATGACCTGAGATCAAATTAAAGCCTTTTTGTTCGCTTCGAATGAATCTTTCCTCCTCATCCAACTGTTTGAGATCAGGTGACCGAGCCAGTCATTGAAACACTTTGAGGAGGGAGTCATGATCATTGAACCCATATGAGAGCAATCGAACACGACGACGGGATACATCGTCTTGTTGAGAAGAGCTATCTTCGTTGGGAAACTCTGTAGTCATAAATACCCCTAGCCGGACCTCCTTGTAGTCTTCCGTGGCAACCTCGCGAACAACGGTACGTTGAGGACATTCTACAAAGCGAGACCGAAAAGTTGGATAAATGCCTCGGAAAAACAAACAGAGACGGGTATTTCAGAGACCATACGTTACTGTCCTTTAAAATAAGTTCCCAACATACTGTCCTTCAAATGGCCACAATACACTTTTCACATCGTTCATGTAAGGTTGCTTGGCGTGTGAAAAATCCTCTTTCTGTACTGCTTGAAGATCCCTCGTTACAGCCTTTGAATATCCGAAACATCGAGAAATCTGTGTCCTTTCATTGTTGGTTTCAAACGAGGAAACAGAAGAAACCCGGCGATGTAGTGCTGGTGGTCAGCCTTCCCAAATCGTGGTTAATAATTGAGGGTTTGTCGTCCTTCACGGAAACGCTTAAACGGTAGCTATGATGTCCAGAAGTTAATTTTAAATGATACTTAAGAATATGCAAAATGATAAAACAAAGATGAGAATAGGGGATTGTGGTAGTTTCATGAACTGACTGAAGCACTGCGAAATTTTCTGAGTATGTTATGGAGAACAAAACATACTATGTTCTCAAAAGTAATTGGGTACCTACGCAAATTGTTTGTCTGGGATTCTTGAACTGTCAAACCTCTAACACCAATTGTTGCGGCTATGACAGCAGCCACCCTATGAGGCATGCTGAAAACATAAGTTGTGGAGGACATCCATTCCTCTTGCAAAATCTCACACAGTTCGATAATGGAAATTCGTGGCGCGATTCCATTAATCTGCAATCGGGAGACGCCTAATTGCTTTGAGTGTAGCAATTACTCCAATAGTTTTCTGCTCTCTTACCTACATGAATTTCATACAAGAGAACAATTGCGGATTTTATATTCTAAGAGAAGAATGCTTTCCAATCAAATTGCAACTTGTTGTTTTACATCGTGTTTTGTGAGGAGTAAGATTTTAAAATCTGGTTTCGTAGGGAGTAAGGCCTCATTTTGCGCCTGGTGCGCTTTATGATAAATGCGTACCTGAACATATACAGTAGTTTTCTTTCTTGATTTTTCTTCTCATCATCCCTAACTTAGTTTTTGTCCGTAGCAATCCCGTTTTCAGATTAGTTGACGAATATTAATTTAAAATTTAATTTTTTAAAGATGCCACTGGTTAAAAAGGGCACCCTCGTTAGATAAGGTCGAATTGAATTTAAATTAAGATTTATTTAATTTATTTTTTAAATTTCACTTTACTATTAACATTTCCATTCAAATTAATAAAACATTTATCACGACAACCGTTAATTCCCAGCATTTAATTAATTTCTTTTCATTACTTGGAGAATCTTATTATTTAAACAGAGAGAATAATTGCACTTTTCATTACAATAATTATTAAATTAAAAGGAATATAATGAAAAATTAGAAAAAAAGAAAGAAAACGACAAAGAGATATGGAGCTTGGAGAGGCGTCTTTCTATAATTTTAATTAGAATAAAAGAAGCTCTTGTAATATTCATTCCTTTGGAGACATCCGAAGGCGGAGTAAGAGAATGTGAGGAAAAGGGAGGAGAATTTGCTGTGTATGTGTGTGTGTGTCTGTGTTATGTGTGTGTGTATGTGCGTGCGTGTGTGCGTAGGTGGTTGGGTAGGAGCGGGGTAAATGGGGAGGGGTTGAAGATAAGGCTGTTTCTCCTCATCAATCCTCTCATCTTTAATACCCAACCCAAGAACTGTTCTCATCTACATGGAAGATTTACATCCACGTTCGTGGCTGAGGTCACGACCTTTCTTTCCGGCAGAAACGCCATCTGAAGCAATCGAGGTCAAAGGCTACCACTGGCAGACGAAAATGATGAGCATGAGCCAATTCTCCGCCCCGACTACGGGAACAGCTGGCGCTCCGTGATAAAACTGCCACCAGGTTTACAAGTACAGAGAAAGAGAGAAGGACCGAAAAAAAAATAGAAAAAGGGCTTCTTAAGAGTGGTGTAGGGGAGGGGGTGCGAAATAGCAAGAGGGAGGAGAAAAAATTGTTCAAATGACTTTATCATAAATTTGTCTTTTTAGGATGTCGTAGACGTTTATTTATCGTCCGAATAAACGGTTCACCCTTATTTTTTTCCTTCTTTTTTTTACAAACCGAGTATAACGATAACAATAACATTGCTTTTAAAGGATCATGAAGTGAAATTCTGTTTGAAACCTATCTTTTGAGATTTGAAGATAGTCTTAAATTTTTTTTTCCTCTTCATTTTTTGTTTTGTTTTTGTTTCGAAAACTTTAAATCTTGAATTCCTGCCGAGACTTGGGGGTATTGCAGGGGAGCAACCGGAGAGAAAGAAAGCGAAGGAGGCCAAAACTTTAGATTGGCAGTCGGTGGGCAAACGTCCTTTCGTTCTGAAGCTCGAGGGAAAATGACCAGGTGGAATCCTTTTGAGGAGTCTCGCTCTCTACCTCCCAAACCCTTCTCCTTCCGGCAAAAATGATATTGTGTTGATATTGAAACTGCTCCACCCTCTCTTTTCTGACCCGATCCATCTCTTAAAGTCCATTTCTCCTGCCCGTCCAACTACCTTTTCAATATCGAAAATTAATTTTCTCCACTTTTTTATTTGTAGAGAATTTGATCATCTTAAACAGTTCGGGCGAATAAGAAGGTATGTTAGTCCTGTCTTTTTCTTATTAGAAAAGAGGTAAAAAGTATATTAGGAAGTATATTTTGAATAAATAATATTTATTGTAGCTGTGCCTCCTTGTGTTTTCCTTCCCGTCTATTCATTTCCATTTCTTTCCCATCCCCGGTTTTACTTATGCTCATTTTAGCAGGGGGAAAAAGAAAATGGATTTTTTATTAGCTGCCACCTCTGGAACCTAATATTCCCATTTTGTTTACCCATTAAATAGAACTCATTTTCATAATTTTAAACGGAACATTAAGACCCATTCGTTTAGTACCTTGTAACGGTTTCGGTGTATAGTAAATTCACATGACTGCTTGTTTATTCTTAAGATGGCGAATTTTTTCAGAGAAGAGATCCTTAAAATGCCTTAAAACAGATGCCTTAAAATTTGATGTTTTTTAAAAAAATATTTTTACTGCCTGTGTAATTCTCTACGCAGGTAATTATTTTTATTGTAAGTGGCTCACCAAATCAACAAAATAATCTTTGTTACCGTTTCTTGCTTTTACGTGTAGAAATGTTTCCATGTCATTTTAGAGTATTCTAGTCATCCGATTAGAATGCGTTTTTTTAATTGTGTTCATAATTGAATGCGGAACAAGTATATAACTAGAAATTGGTCCCTATCTGTCAAAGTTTATCAGATAAATTTTTTATATGATCTAATTTGTACAATCAGGACATCGGAAGGTCACCAACAGCTAACGCACATACGACTTATTATTTGTTGGCTCCAACAGATTAGAAGATCTCCATTTTCTGCACAGATAAGAAGGGGGGGGGGATTACAGTGGAGTACGTCGGTAAATGCTTCGAATATTTTCCGTAAATTGTACATTATATTGTAATTAAAATAGGAAAGAAAATTCCACAGCCTGGATTCGAACGAATCTTCAGCTCAGTACGTTGATGCGGTAACCAATTTCGCCACCGTGGACATGGAAGTATTACCCTAGGCCATTAGGAAAGATACAGTAATCCCGACCTGCGAATTACGTAGGTAACTGTTCTAACCAGCTCAAAGAACGTTTAGATAGCATTATGCTTCCATGTCCACGGCGACACAACTGGTTAGCGCATCAGCGTATTGAGCTGAAGGTTCCTGGTTCGAATCCAGGCTGTGGAATTTTCTTTCCTATTTTCATTAATATTTAAACATCTGAGATGTGGCATAGGATAAAACCGTCATCGACCATTGTCGAGTTATTCATTATATTGTAGTTGTATTGATAACAATTTTATCGCTTTTCATCAAATGCCTTTGGAACGATATGCTAAAGCCCAGCTTTCATTTGGTCCGTGTGCGTAGCAACTTGTGTAACCATACGTGTACCTTTTTATCGAAGCAAAAACTCTTCCTAACTACCTCAATTAGGTTTGGTTTGGTTTATTTGGTATTAACGTCCTTTTCAACTGCTATGGCCATTTCAGGACGGCGTTATAGGGGCCGCAAATTTTGCCTCGCAAGGGTTCTTTAACGTGCAGTCGGCAAACGACTACACGGGACCAACGGCTTTACTTCCCTTCCGAAGGAAGTGCGTGATCTCAGGATTTCCCCCTGAAAAATCCTCGTCGTCCTCGGCCGGGATCGAACACGCGTCCTCGGGCATCAGAGCTACCCCAATTACTAGGCCGATAATCATATACAGGGTAAAGATATTAATGAAAAAAAGAAAGACTGATAAAGATATTAAAGTTATCATTGCTTTTACCGGTGGCTCAGTTGGTAGAAGCGACGAGCATGATATTCGCAGTTTCTGTTCGAATCCAAGTCGCAAAATTTTTATTTCCGTTTTTTCCATGTCTTTACCTTATGTTTGGAGCACTAACTCCACTTTTAATTTATTATTTTTTTATATAGGATAAATGAAAATAATTGTAATAAAAAGAAAGCTGTCTTACCAAGTCTGTACTCAATACAGTGCCAAAATAAATGGCAGAAAGAAAGTTTAACCCTCCAAGTTTTATCAGCTAGTAGAAAATCCAACTATATATGAAATGCTCAATAGGGGCTCAAAATGGCGTCAACATAGAAGGAAAAAGCTCTTATAGTGATGAAATATGCAAAAACGGCATCCATAATCACTGTCCTGCGACATTCAATACGAAGCTTGGAAATTAATTATATGTACGCATATAATTGGGGGGGGATATATTATTCTTTCATTTTATTTTGACTTTAAACGTGGTGAGAACCAAAAGTTCCTGTAAAGATATGGTTTAGCTTCAACACTAGATATCATCTCGTGTATAATCATACAGTATCGCTAAGGAACTAGTCTACAAGTTATCTTTTAGATGGAAAGCCGTGCTTACATTGTGAACTTTTGCGAACTTGTTCAAGCTGTTTCGCGATCGGCATTATGACTGATTCGAAAGAATAATGCGTGGAATTTTGTCGGTTCTACTGCGATGTTCTGAGGCGTATTCGGAAAAGTTTCGACGGATTCTGTAGAACATCAAATTTTAGGTGTTGCTTCATGACAACGCATCGACCCATTCATTGCTCTTGTGTCGATTTTTGACTTTCACGAACATGACTGCGCTCCTCATCCGACTTAGCTCCCTGGGGTTATTTTTTTCGCATTCCAGAAAATGAAAATGAAGCTCAAAGGGGAAAGATTTTGAAATGCTAGATGAGATAAAGAGGATATCGCAAAATACAACGTACATGGTGGTAATGACGGAGAATGACTTCATAGGTGCTTCCAAGCATTAAAATCGCGCTGAGAACGGTGCATCAATACAACAGGAGGCTACTTTAAAGAGATGAAGTCAGTTAATTTATTGCACCTCGTATTGCCTACAACTTTGAAGGGCCAGTTTTCTTTTTTTTTCCCAGTCATTTTAATTTATCTTGTAGTATCATATTGCATTTTCACTTAAGGATGCGTTTCAATTTTCTGACAGGAATGACCGGCCGACGTTCTTCCTACATAGATTTCAAAGGGGCAACCATCTTTGGCGATACTGGCGTCATGCAACCCATGAAGTCGGCGCAACTCTGAGCCACTAGATTTGAAATAAGCATAATTTCCATAGTCGGTTAAAATTCCTGTAAAATAAAGTGGTGAATAAGCTAATGGGGTCCAAGATTGTAATTGTTAGAGCTGACCTAATCAGTCGATCGCTGAAGTGAATTAATACAAGATATTTCTTAAAAAAAAGAGAAATGTCTTTTAAAATATTCAATCAGTGAATTTTTTTTTAGTTAATGGATGATTTTTTAAACCGAGACTTTTTAAGATACTAACTTTAAAAAATGTTCAATTTTTCTCTGTAATATTGTTTTTAAGGGAGTAGCGTCGAGATTTTCAACAGCTTTTAGAAACGTGAAATATTGAAAACTTAATTCATTTATTATCCAGTTAATATTTCTTTAGATTTTTGACTTTTGTCTACGTAATAAGCAAGTCATTCTCTTTAATAAGCCGTTCGCTAAAAAAGTTGCTTAGGAAAAAGAATACTAAATGATGAGAGCCCAAGATTGCAGTTTACGCACAATGGTTGTAATCCTTTTTTAACTTAAAGTTTTTTAATTAACAATTTTCTCATGACTCATAATTTTTTGGGTTATTAAATTACGTATTTCATTAATGAGGCAATTATACTTAAATCCTACGATCAAATACTTTTCCACTCTATATTGGTTTTTGGGCAGAAGAAGCAATATTTAAATGGTGTAGTGGTTTTTGCCCTTTGCATATCGAATGATCGCCAGTGTGTAGGAGCTTGTGTGGGAAATTTCGGATTTCCCTGGCCGACTATTTTCTATAAACCACGGCAGTTGAATGGGTCGTTAAACTCAGTGAAGGTCAACCAACCGTGTAGAGTGTCGATTAGGTCAACTTAAACTTATCAGCGCTTTCTAAATTGCTGTTCTGAGTAGCGTTGCTGATTCAGCAACACACCGTGAATAGGCGTTTACTTAACCTGACCTCCATCCCACTTCATTTTTCGCTTAACGTTGAAAATCGGAACACAATTCGCACGTCCGTTAAAATCGTGTTTTCTTGCACTCATTATGATCTGGTAATGGCTGCCTATTTCATAATATGAAAAGTGGACTGTGGAAAACTCAAATGGAGCTTGAGGTAGTGAAGATTAAAAAGGACCGCTAAATGGTTTTAAAACGTATGCCTAGGCAAGAAATTCAAGACATAATAACATGGACTACAAAGTTACTACAGAATAATTTAAAAATATGATTACTTCTTATTTTCTGGAGTTTAATTCTCAATGAGAATGTTAAATCAATATCGTTTATGGAGAAAAAATAATAAACCAATTTAGGAGCACTTCCACGTCTAATGATGATCAATTCTCGTCATCTTAAAATGTTAACAAATTAACAAAAAATTGTTAACAAACTAACAAAATAATGCGGGGAGTGTCCAAAAGTCAGGAAAAAATTTAAAACTCAGTAATTCGCACACGAACGCAGATAAAAGGATTCTGTTTACACAGAAACGATTGAAATGAAGTCGGTTTTTTTTTTCCCAGGAAAAAAATTAATGCTAGAATTGTTCTGTTTTTGACCAACAGATGGCGTTGTCAGGTTATAGATATCAGTTTATACACATTTTCAGACCTTATAAAAAGAGCAGTGTTGCTGAATGACGGACGGAACATTGAACATTTGTAAGCCGATAGTTAATCCGGCACATTGAAAATCTTTGTCTGCATTCGTGTGCGGTTTATTGAGTTTTAAAGTTTTTCCTGACTTTTGGATCACCCTGTATATAAAATGAACCGTTGTTATCTCTGTATATGCGCAATATATTCGAAAATTATTGTAAAATTAAATTTGCTGCAATTTTCACTGTCGTAAATTTAAGATACAGTTTACCACTTTGTGAGAACACATTTTCCGAAGAGAGTAGCATTGGAGCGAGCCTTTGTAATGGTTTAAAGAACGAGCAATATTAGCCCTAAACAATGGCTGTGTTAGGAAAATCAATGGTTTATCCCTCTAAAGATTTGAAGCTCGGACGCGAGAATACTGCTCGATCGATTTAGTTTTGGACAATGAGGACGCTGTACAATTACGGGAATTTTACCATCTCTTAAACCTTCCTGTATGTCTTCACATAAAGTGTCACTTAAAATAGTACAGTTATTTAATTGTATAAGAGTATAAGTTTAATCCGAAAATTTTTATTGTATAAGTGTATTTGTAATGGCATGTGCCTTCAAGTTTAGATAAGAAAAAATTTTCCTGTTGAGGTAACGATTTTGTCAGAATGCAGTAACGGAGACAGCTTTAATTCTCCGAATCCCTATTATTCTGCCAGATTTGCTAATTAACTTCAAACGCCTCCAATTTCCAATGAAGGCGTTTCGCAATGAGTATTATCGAGGCTAAAGGAAACATTTTAAGATTACTGGCAGTGTTTTACCTCATTAGTAAATTCTTTTCACAAAGGACGACTATACACTCACTCAACAAAAGTCATAGCACACCTGCCTAATAACGTGTTGGGCCCCCTCTGGCCCAGGTAAAGACAGAGACCCAGTGCATTATGGATAGTTTAGTTCACGGACCGTTGGACAGATGTCGCCACATAAACGGAAGTCCAAAATACGTAATACTGAAATAGTTAGAGTTTCGCCTCCTTCTTCCTTACTTCATGGCTGAAACCGTGACTCGTCGGACCAGTCCTCAGCAGTCCAGTGTCGATGTTGGTTGGCCCAGGCTAGGCGTTTCCGACAATGTGCAGCTGTCAAGAGTTCGCCTTCTGCAGCTGCCAAAGTTCGCCGAATTGTTGTCACAGACACAGTTGTGGGACGTCCCTACTTGTACCGAATGGTGATTTGGCCTGCTGTCACCCTTCGATCAGCAGTTGCAAGCCGGGAGACCCAGCGAACACCTCTGGCATCAATGAGACGTGGGCGCCCCGTCCGCTGTCTGACATGGGTTGTAACCCCTCGTTGGGTGTACTCTCGATAGACCCTTCCAGTGGTTGTGAGGGAAAATTGCAGCGTGTTGGCTACATCTGATAATGAGGCACCCAACCGTCTGGCACCAACAATCATCCCCCCGTTGAAATGCGGGTATCTCTCGGCGTGCTGCCATTTCTGCAGCTACTTTTGCTTGTAATAATTGTATGATATCAAGTAATCCTGTGCACCTGCATTCCAAGAATGGAAGCAGCGGGATCTGTCTCATTACCGACAGGGAACCTGATTGTAGGGGTGTGCCATAATGTTTGGTGAGTGAGTGTATGTTGCTCTTGCCCGAGTCGGCAGTAACCAAAAACGTTTTATTCGTTAACTGTTGAGTTTTCCATGTTGCACTATAATGTGCAGATTACATTGTAAATGTTCATGGTGTAAAGCAAGTGTAACGGTTATCGAGATATCGACGTTTTTAATGTTAACGTTTAATGTTAACTTATGGGCAAGCGTTGCTGGTAGCATGCTGGTAGGTCCACCGAACTTTCTACTAAATAATTTAAATGGAGATGTTTATTTGAACGTATTAGAAAATGACCCGATATCTTTAGATCAATGGGGACGAATAAAAGCGTACCGTTTCAGCTAATTCACTTATTTGGAAATTTCTGATCAAAATTTTTCATTCTCATGCTGTAATGGGCATGGCATCTGTCATTTTTGACATCATTGCGCATATTTAGAACCACATCTTTAATAAAGAGTTGATACGTCATTTTCTAAAAAGTTGAAATTAAAACTCTATTTAAATTATACGAAGAACGGACGACAAACCTCGTTTCATAGGCGATGGGTCGCTCGACTATCTTAACATGTTTAAATACACAGAAAGATGCCTTAATGCGATTTGATTGTCTCAAATGGTTTGTGTTGCTTCCCAAAGGATAAAGGAATTCAGAATGCGTACCGAAGCACTGCATCGCAATACATAGTGAAACAAAAAAGACTTTGCAACTTTAAAATAAAAGTTTAATCGGATAACGTACAGAATCGGTTGCGATTTCATTTTAGAGCAAAACACGTTAAGTTTGACTCATTTAGTACCAAATGCAGTCATCAGAGACGCTATCATCAAAACGAACGTGCTCGTTACGTGTTTGGTTTCACGAAACGAACTCTGTGACTAAAGTCCAACTTTCCTTTACCAACATTCCCGGAACTTTCGTAGATCGTTTGGTTAGGATCCTCCAAGTAGGCCTACAATTTACTCTTGGCACCATATCTTTGTTGAGATTGGTCGTTAAATAGACTCGGTCGCCTGCGAGTTTGTGATGCTGCTGGGGAACAATTCAAACAGAGTTTTGTCCGTATCCCTAAGAAATCAATGAGACATGCATCTCGTGAGATTGGAATACCGTAGCCGCAAATTAAGTCAATGTTTATAGATGAAGATATACAAACTTACCATAAATAGCAGGGCCGTAGCCAGGACGTTATCTTGGGGGGGGGGGTCGATTTTCAAAAATTCCGGACCTTTTTTCAAAATTTCCACTGAGTCGGACCTTTTTCCATATTTGGGAGGCGGACCTTTTTCCATAATGGGTTGGTCGTCGACACCCCTCGACCCCTCCCCCCCCCCCTGGCTACGGGCCTGAATAGTACAATGCAGAAAAAGTGACTCGTCAGCAATTCGTATGTGCGGAAATCTTTAGCAAATGAATCTTTATTTCACATCAGTAGCAAGGTGAACATAAACAACTGCAGAAACTGGAGTACCAGAAATCCACGTGATACTTTAGTAACAGCCCAAAAGTGAATTTTTTTGTGCCCTCAGTAATTGTAAAGCTCATTCTTTTTCATGGAGAAACCGTAAATGCTCGAAAACTTTCTCATTTCACAGTTAGAAGAAGATGACCATGACGACACGCCTTCACTAACAATAAGACAGGGCACCACCTCACTTCAACGTTGAAGTCCGGAATTTCCTTGATTACAGTTTCCTAGGTCGATGGATTGGTCATGCTGGTCCAATTACTTGGCCACCTCGCTTCTCTAATTTGACCCCTCTCACTGCTCGACTCGTTTGCGTGTCTATCCGTCTCTTCGGTCTGTATGTCCTACGATTTCTCGAGAATGTTTTAACTTTTTCAACTTATGTTTTCGCTGTTTGATAGAAACCCTTCCTGAGCTCACCTGATTAGAATGTCATTGAAATCGCCTAACAGATCCAAACCCACCTATTAAAATTTCTTATTAGCAATATAAGGCTTGTAATATGTCATAAGAAAGGGAAAAAAACGAATATCACATTCTTTTCGATTTTAGATATGCTAGTCCGAGAAAATGACCCCTTCAAGCACGTGCACTAACATTAAGGATACCAATATAGGTCATGTGATCTTATCAATCGGCTCGTACTGATTGATGAGTCATAAATGAATACAATAATTTTATTAATTTTTCTTTACCATTTAAGTATTGTTGATATGAGCTTCGAGCACACGCCCGTTACTAAGCTTTGTCGAGGCACGCGCTGGTTTAGTTTTAACAGTTCATTCAGGTTGGCGGAAAAAATATAGCCAGTCTAGATGTTCTCAGAGTTACAAAAGGTGCATATGTTGAAGGGTACTAACGATGTGAAGAAAAAATTTTGGGATGAAGATCATAATACAAAATAAACCGTATATATCGAGCAGCTGTAATATGACAAAAAAAAAACTTGGTGAGTTGCTCTATGTACAAGTATGTATATATGCAAAGTTTCGTGATGATATGTTAAATAATACATCCACAATAGAATCATGAAATCGCTTCAGTCATTTGTGTTCCCCTTATATTTTAAGACTCATGAAAAAACAGTAGAATGAATATTGAAAACAAAGAAGAGAATATAAAGAAATGCACATCCATCGTACCTTAGCATATGACAAATGCCACCGTAGGGGAGTGGCAATTAAGTTAAGAGAGCGAGTTTTTGATTTGTAATCAGATCTTCGAAAGATAGACAGGATTTTCAATTTACATAAGGTTTACCTGCTTCATCATACATGCTGAAATTTTGCATAAACGAATGATGAATGATTGCGAACGAATTCTGAACGTCCGAAAGGCTTTTTGATCGAGGAATTTAATAAAGCATTTGTTGGACGAAGACTGGTCTAAAAGTTGACAAACACTAGCTTATAATAAGTATAACTAAAATTGGAATACAGTTCGAAAATATCTTTTACCCGATTGTTGGTAAGAAATCTAAACTGTATGAGGCTTTATTTTCCTGTAATCCGATGAGGCTAATTGGGTATATGTAGTGATTTGGTAGAACAGGGCTGGGATAGGACGTTGGTGTCCCTGCTGTTTAATAAGAAGTCTGCAGCTGTCATTGACGTTTTATATCCCTTTTTGCCGTTATGGGGGTTAGCAGCGAAAACGTATGTTATTGCCACGCTCGCCTTAATGTTCAACGATATTCCCTGGGGACGCCAGTCCTTATCAGCGTGCGAGCTGTCTTCTAGAAGAGTTGGGCTAACTACTTGTCTCCGGGAGGAGTTCTTCACAATCTTAATGCGTGCTCTGTCTCTCTCTTTCTCTCTCTTTCTCGTTTAGCTGCTTCTGCCACAGGTTGCGCTTAATCGACGAAGCATATTAATAATGAATACATCTTTTCATAAAAATATCGCAGATCAACAAACAGGGACTTAGAAATTTCTCTGTAGCGATAAATAAATAAAGTCTTTTGACAATATTTGATATTTGGCAATATTTGGCATTTTCAAATTCAAGAGTTACAAAGAGTTGAGATTTAGGCAATATAATATAAAAATAACGTAACCGTGTGATCATAGCAATTTGATAATTTAATAAAAGATGGTAACAATATAATATAATGTGCATCTCATATTTAATGAGCAGATGTATAACCCTAATTGCTTTATCATAAAAATTGAATTAATATTTACAAATTTGTATGTGTAGTAATGAAAAGCATTTAAATGAAGAGACTGCAAGACAAACAGAAATTCGAACAAAGGTAAACATTGAAAATTAGCAATAAATCTGTCTCATAATATATGAACACCTTCGTCAAAAGCCAGATAAAAACTTAGTTTCAAAAATTACCCAATAGATGGTCTACATGTTGGAAGTTTTAAATTCACTAAGAAGCATTTTCTGGATAATGCCAAGAAATATAATACTAAATGCTTATGGGAAGGGGCAAATAACAGCCATTAATGCACGAGGAAGCTCTGCAAGAGCAATATCAAGGTCCCTTGGACATTCACTTTGAATAATTCTCAATTATTTGTCAAATTGGGTCAAATATAATACAAAGAGGTCGGCGAGGCACCCAAACTTATAGCCAGACAAAGATTGGTGATTCAGCGAATTAAAAAGCCCTTACCATTTGCAGAGGATCTAGATGGGCATGTAGCAAAATCTATATGGGAATATTTTCAAATAAACAGGATACTAATCTTTTAAGAAATGGATTAGCCACATCTTTCTCTAAATCTTAATCCGATGGAGAATGGTTGGAATCATTTTCATCGTCTTGTTTATGCAGGTGGAAAGCAATACAGTTCTATTGCTGAATTAAAGTTGCCATCATCTCCGGATGGGAAGAACTTGAGCAAAATTATATGAAGAAGCTTACAGATTCAATGGCAATACGAGTTTACATATGTGCCGGGGTAATAATCAGAAACTTAAATTATTTTTCGTGAAATTGCCATATCTGGGGCAGCTAATATGAATGGGGTAAGAATTCCTGAAGTGGGCCCCTCAAAAACAAACATGTCGTGAAATTTAAAACTTTTATTATAGTTTGATAGTATCTAAAGGAGTATTAAAATTCCCAAAATAGTTTTGAAAAATTTCCATTTGTTAAAAAGTTATAAACAAATACATTTTTTGGTACGTTTTGTTTAAAAAATCATATCTCAAGCTCATTTTTTCAAATCTCTTTGAAATTTTAAAGATAACAAGTAAAACGTATATATTTCATAACAAAATATAAAAGAATGAGAAAAAACATTTTTGTGTAAAAAAAATAAACTTTTAATAAAAAAATAATTTTTTTTATGTTCTCAATGGATTTCAACAATTTTGAAAAAAAACACATTTAATCTACATTTATTAACGATATAGAATTTGAAAAAAAATTTTGATGATCTCTGTTTCAATCGTACCACTGTGCTGCTAGCAAGTAACTCTTCGTCAATATTGACAGCAATAGGGAGCTTCCCTGTAAAGCAACTCCGACGAGCGAATATGACTAATAGTCTGCAGAAACAGCAAATTTTTATGCTTGAAATGGATTTCCAACAATTAGAAAAACAATCAGTAAGTAGTAGAAGATGTAAAAAACAAGGCTTTTGCTTCTTTGTGACCAACTATGTCTACGATATATCATGGAAGAAGCTGGAGACGTACATATTCGTTGTCAATGCAAAGTTTGGCGGCTCTCGACGAAAAAAAACAAAAACGAAGTACCTTACACTCTCAAAATAAGATTTGTGGAATTAGATACTGTACTTCAGATTCAAATAACAAAAACAGAAGAAGGAGGGAAATAAATTTTTCTAAACACAAATACAAAAAGCTGAAATGTTTACGGCATCTTTAACATATTTTAGCCATTCACAACAAATTTGCAGATTTTACTTTTTGAATTTTATTATCGTATATAAGAGTAAGTTTGTCTATGCTTATTTCTTGAAAATTCATTTATTGTTCTAATTCGAAAACTTGTGCTCAGCAAATTATATACAGGGTGATTTACATCGAATGTAAAATACTTAAAGGGGGTATTATAGAGGTTAAGATAAACACAAAACGTCCTATGAACATGGGTTCAAATATGAACGATAACTGAGATATGAACAGAAATAAAAATGCCGCCACCAAGATCAACGAGTTAATAACTCAGATTCTGTAAAGCCTAGATTAATGAAATTTGGAGGAATAACAGAGTACAAGTGCTAGTTAGTACTCACAAGTGAACACGTGTTATGATGCTGAATGAGTAACTCGGAAACTTCTTGTTGGAATTCGATCAAATTTTAAAGGTATACACAGTCTTATCTACTCTGTTATTCCCCCAAATTTCATTAATCTAGGCTTTACAGAATCTGAGTTATTAACTTGTTGATCTTGGTGGCGGCATTTTTATTTCTGTTCATATCTCAGTTATCGTTCATATTTGAACCCATGTTCATAGGACGTTTTGTGTTTATCTTAACCTCTATAATACCCCCTTTAAGTATTTTACATTCGATGTAAATCACCCTGTATTTCAGCAAATCCGCAAATTTGCTGTGGTTATGAAATTTACTGTCGCTTTTCCCTGGATTCCAATGTCATTCTTAAAATTTTTAAAAAACTTCTGATAAATCGCAAAAAATAAAAGAAGTTCCAGCGAAGGGATTAGTGAAGGAAAGAATAATAATACAGGATAATTATAAAATCACTATACATTTTGGTGAAATCATTAACAAATTTCATTTATTTGCACACCCAAACACACCCATAGTGAATGTGTGGATGGGAGTTACACAGTCAAAGGTCTATGGGCCCTTCATGTTTGCCGAGGGGACTGTCAATGGTACCGTGTACTCGACATGTTGGAGCAATTCCTGGAGCCACAATTGCGAGATGAAGGATTTAGGATACCGTTGTGTTCCAACCGGATAGGGTACTATCCCATTTGGCCAACATCGTTCGGGACTAACTGAATCACGCATTCCCAGGCAGATGGATTGGTCAGGGCTCCCCAAGACTGGGCTCCAGTCCTCAGATTTGACCCCCATGGATTTCTTTGCGTGGGGTTTTATCAAGTCCAAGGTGTACCAGGTCAGGATTACGCACCATTGCACAGCTGAAACAACGGATTACAGCCGCGGTGGAGGACATTACACTGCAATGTTGCGCAATGTTTTCCGGGCCACGGTGGAACGCTGGGAGCTGTGCCGGATGTGAAAGGGGGACACATTGAAATTTACTGAGAATGTATCCTGGTATGATATCTGGTTGATGCATACTGCAATTGCTGCAATAAAACTGAGTTTTCACCAAAATATATAGTGACTTTATAATCACCCTGTATAACAAAGTTCAATTTCAGTGAACGAATTCTTCGTTCAGTCCTTCCTGCACACCATCGTATCTTTCGATTGTTTCTTTCTCGTTTGTAAATGATGCATCCATGCTTCGAACAGTTTTTCTCACTTGGAAATAAATGAAAAGTAACTTTATCTCTTCCATATCGGTTGATGCATTAAAGAGCACATCAACTTTTAATCATTTAAATAATTAACGCATTGCAATAGCACGTGGGTGTGTGGGGGCAATTGAGTTTTATTCCCTCTACGGCGTCCATCTTGAAAAAATGACGTCATTTTAAAAACCAAAGGGAAGTGCGTGAAATCGGTCAGATTGTTTCGTCCAATATGCACTGCTTAAATTTAGCAATTACTGTCTCGCTCGAAATTCTGTATTAGTTGATGCTCAAAAATATTGTCAGTAAGAAAATACTTTGTCATTTAATATACCTCGCAATGATTGTCCGAGCATATTATTAAGAAATGGATATGAATGCACGGAAAATTCTTTCACCATCTCATATGGATATAGATTCCATGAAATACACGCTTAAGATTATTTCAATTTATACAAACTTTATCCACTCAATTGTTGAAGCATTTTGATACTTAAGGGAAAACTGGTTTGTCCCAGATCGTTGTAAGTAACGAAATCTGGAAGAAAGATTTTGCGCCATGATCATGTCTTTTGGGACTGTGCGAGGTGATTCTTGTGGATGTGATGGATGCCAAGAGTTGACACACTCAATTCAGTCTACGTATCAAGTCCCTGCAAACCTCATTTTGCGGAATTCGGACTCGTATGTATACAGAAAAAATGTTGTCCATCAAGACATTGCACCATCTCTTTGAAAAGCTGAGAAGCACTTGCTAAATTGACTAGAATGCCCCCTCACCATCCCTCTTTATAGCCCCGATCTGGCTCCTTTTGAGTTTCATCGTTTTGTTCATCTTAAAGATGCATTACATGGGACAATTTTTGAACATGATGAACAGGACAAGAGTTGGTACAGACAGGACATTAATGTTCTTATTTCCGCCGGCATCTGGCTGTTATGCTTCATAGAGATTCTATAGAAAGTTATTATGCGTAAACGAAATATTCGTTTTATTGTGGATGATTTTCATATAGGGTAAACTTGCCTAAATCGTACCCCCTAAGGAATATCTTTCATATATCAAACATTTTAGCTTTAAATGAAAATCGGTTAATAATATTAAAAACTTTATTTATCTCTTAACAAAATGAAAAAATGAAAATAACAAAATTATGAGCACTTCTCTCAGAATACAAGTTATTAAAAAAGTTCAAAAAGTACGATTTAGGAATAATGCTCCTAAATTGTACTATAGTTTTCCTTAATCGTACCTAACACATATTTCAACAAGACAAGACTAAACTGTTTAAAAAAATAATCACTCTCGTTTGCAAAGATCGCATACATAATATGCAGCATGTTTGTCAATTCCTGCACATAGATCGTGAACCCAGATTTTACACTGTGTGCATTCAGTCATATTTTCTTTTCTATCTTCATTGCAGAACCATCTAGCAGAACCAGACCCCGTATCCATAGGCTTATTTGCTTTCTATTTTCTTTCCTTAGGTTCATGTTGAGACTTCCGTTTTTTATTAATTTTAAAGAATATGCATGCTAGTACGAATTAGGCACAACAACAAAAATGTAAACATTAGCAAATGAAAAAAAAACAATCACCTACCCGCTCTTAAACCTAGGACCAACATAGCACAAAAAGAACGGCTTTTCGACAAATAGTACTCAATGATACAATAACTATACAGGGTGTCCAAAAAGTCTGGTAACATGGCAGATATCTCAAAGGTGCCAGGTAGGCGAGATCTGATGAGTGTGGTTTATAGGTAATAGTGGGTGGGGAATGCATTGCCAAACTCAAATTTGACCTTGACCCCCAAATTTAAGTTCATCCTAACTCGAAAAGTGTTAAAGATAGAGAAAAATTTCCAATTGCCACCCTATAGAGCAACACCACATTAGTCTAAAAACAATTTTTAATCACACTCTTCCCCTTGAAAGATTTTGAGAAAATGGGCGCGAAAGAGTCACTTCCGTGAAAAAATTGGAGGACCAGTTTGGGAATTTCAGCAGGATAACGCACCTGTCCATACGGCAAAAACTACTTGGGAGTGGTTTCTGAACAATGGAGTGCAGGTTATGTAATGGCCTGCATGTTCACATGACTTAAATCCCATAGAAAACTTATGGGGTATTCTCGCCAGAGCTGTATGTGCAAATGGAAAAACATAAATCTGTAGATGAACTGAAAAATGGGAAGAAATCTCAAAAGAAACACTGGAAAATTTAATTAACTCTATGCCAAACAGAATGTAAAAAGTTCTTACTAAATGTGGTTGAAGTATCGGTTATTAAATATAACAAAATATTAGAAGTTCTTGAACACTGTGCATTGCCTTTAAACTTTTGCAACACTGTAAATATTGATTTCTGGTGTATTTAATTATTAAATCAATGTTTGGTTATTTTCGCCTTTATAACCACTTTCTTTTACCCTTACCCAGATATCTTTAAAAGGATTTTAAAATACTTGAGAAATAAATATTAAGGAATGTGCAAAAAATAGGGTGCCTTTAAACTTTTGCAACGCACCTTATTTCATCTCATCCATCATTGCTCGTGAAATCCAGTATACATTCCAAAATTCATTAGCGTTTACGTTATTAATCGTTCAATACGCAGACAGGCTATGTATGACGTTTCCGCGCTCAGGCCTTCTCTCTAGGAGGTTACTGAGAGCAGCAGAATTCTTCTTACAGCAAAGCTAAAAAATAACAATGTTTTAACAGACTACATAATACATATGCCACACAAGCTATCCTCAAACATGGCATTCGTCATATGGTGATTTAACGAACTGTGTTCTGCAATGTAGTTTTTCTTTTCAATAAATTAGAGCCCTCATTTTTGGCCTCTTCATTGGAAAACGTTTGAATGATGGCTTATCTTTTTGAATAGAAGACAAAATGAGTAGAGTCAAAATACTTTAAGCGAGATATTATTATGGAATTTCCATACATAATACCTGCAGAAGAAAAAACATTTCTATCTTTCAGTAGCGTTCATTTCTTGATGGCTATTTTTATGAATGAATCTCAACCAATGTTATTTTTTAATGTACCGATGCTTTCAATTAGGCAGCGAACGAATAACAAGCACCTAAAAGTATACACACACATCTTCACACAGCGAGAATAAAAACTGTGGATCATCACATTAAACGAATAATTTAATAAATGGAAAAGAAATTTTTCATTATGAAAACATGGCCAAAGACGGTGCAGCCCTTATTTTCCCTTTACAATCGAAAAGAAAAATGGATTTCTAGATAAGGGAGGATGAGAGGGAGGAGCGAGCGACGGTGGTTTGCACGGGTGAGTGCGAGAGAAAAGCAAAGTTGCGTTCGTCAGGCGCTGATCAACATCTTTCGTCAAACTCTAGAGAAATTCGAAAGAGAAGCAATCTCTGACGCTCGTAATATTACAAAGCTAGTCACGTGCATGCTGGTTTCGCGTGACTTAATTTCCTGCAGCTTTGGCACGAGCGTGAGTAAATTCTCGTGCGCAGTAACTGAGTCAAATCACCTTCATCAGCAGGTGACACGAATGGCGAAGGAGGATGAAGAAGACGCCCCCCTATCCCCCATTCCTCCCCCGCGGTCATTTGCAGCACGTTCTTCAATCATTCTCCAATCGTTGCGTAAAGAGCGGCATCGGCTGTCTTGGCAACCCCCAACCCCCCAAACCCCCAACCCCACACCTCTCCGACAGCCTCAAGAAAAGCAATCGCCGCCCTCCTTCGTTTATTCGCCCCCATCCCCAGGCATCTCGAATCTCTCTTTGTCTGGCGATCGCTTAAAAAATAAAAACACACCACTTTGGATTCCAAATGTCACTCTTGTTTCACAAGACAATAAAACCACTGGTTGGGTGCAGAACGATTTTTATTATCAAAGTTATGGTCAACCAAAGCCCGATAAAAATTCAAAACTATTTTGCTCCTTTTCTTTATTTTGAAAAGTTTTTATCTAAGCACGAACTAGCGTGTATAGAGGCTATCAATCGCCAAAGTAAACAAACTGGCCTTTGATTGGTTCTAATGAAAGTAAATCCCTAATGAAGAAGTCCAGACGAAACACAAGCGTCTACTCAATTTACCTTTCCCTTTTAAATTTAAAAATTTAATGCCGTAAAGCCATTAAGATCAATGCAACAACTGGAAGCCTTTCTCATTATACCTAATTTTCCAGAAGCCTTGCCCTTTATCCCATATACTTTCCTGTGGTCCCAGAAAGTGGTGGGACTAGGTTAAAAGACGATATTTACAATAACAGAATAATAGAAAACCAAATAAATAGAAAATCAAATTGCGACTATAGGGCAAAAATATTGATGGGCCCACTAATGACTAACAGCAAATAAATGATCATATACTGATGTTCCCGATCAGCCTATTCTATTAGAATCGGAAATCAGAGGCATCTAGAATAGAGGCATCGTTGAAAATAAACTAGAGTAAAAATGTAAAAATTATGCCAAATAAAGAATCACGAAAGCTGCTTTAGCTAAAATCAATTGAAATATTTGGAGTCAATGCTTGAGTCCGGCAAAATTCATTAGACAATTTGAATTTGTAAAATACGTATTTTAATTCAGAATTAATCATGGCTACGAGCTAAATACAAAAGCATTATAATAACTGCTCATGATCTGAAAATGCCAATGATTTTCTTTGCACGTTGCCTAGGATTCCATCCTAGGATGCCTTGCGCAGCGTCTTCAGTGGAATGTTTTTCATTTGTCATTCTTTGTATTCATTCTTCAAGTTGTGCTTAATAATATGATATTAATGGGCTGACAGAGAAATGCGCTTCGTTAAATATGATATGAAGTTCTGAGAAACTGTTGATTGTTCGTCGATCATTCTCATTTGCTTTTCGCAAAATTTCATATGTTCGTTCAACTCATGAGGCCGTAACTCGAGTACCATTTGAATTTTATATATTTCAATTTAATATGAGACTGTAACAAGTAATGCAAATGTATACGGGTGTCACATAAGTTTCCATACATAGGAAAAATTTTAAACATTTTTTTATGAAAACCATTTTTATTTATATATGCTCTAGATGATTACCATTGTTTTGAAAACAAATTTCGTTGCGTATCGTCCACTGCTGCTTTAATCAATAACAATAAAAATAAGTAAAAAATGGTTTTAACAAAAAATGTCATCTTTCCCGTGTAGAACGGACGCAAACACCCAGTCGCGCATCATCACTTAATAATATACTTGATATAGAGAGTGATTCCTAATCACTCATAAATTTTCAACTCATTAGCGAAATAAAAGAATAGGGTGATTCCACGTCAGTTCAAGCAGGCCGTGACATCCATGGTCTCGGATTTTGATAAAATTTGGTTTATATATTCCATTTATGGAGATAATAAGCCATATCAATTTTTTTGCTCTCGCTCGTATAGTTTTATTTCTATAGCCCATCAAACTTTTGTTGTTGTTTTTTTGTTGTTTTTTTTTTTAGCATTGCCAAAGACTGTCTGCAAACTGCACTTGCATAAAAAATTGCTTCTACCTCAAAAATTATCCAATCTCTTGGAAATTTTTAAACTAAAGTATGAGGATCTTAGAAAAAAGTATGTTTACTCTCTAAATTTAGGATTTAGGATGCTAAAAATTAAAAAAAATAATTTTTAATTTTTTTGACAAAATTATAGTTTTATAAAAACTGAATTATCAATATAAGGGAAAAGTGGAGCCATAACAAATATATTTTTTAAATGAGCCCATAGGTATATTCTATCATTATAAATAATAAAATTGATGGCTTTCTTCCTTCTTCTAACTTGGAGCACTTTTATGTGCTATTTTGTGAAAAACGGGATGTCAAATGACAATGTTTCTACTTTACTCAAAATTATATAATTTTATTGAGAAAATCACCAGACTATATTGTAAAACTTGAAATTAAATTTTGAATGGAGGAAAAATAAAAAAGTTTTCAAAAATTATAAAAAATAAAAATAGACATACAATTTTTTTTATGCTTGAGAATTACAGTTTATATTTCCCACAGCATCCACCTGAACATACCAACACAAAACAGAGTGGGGTTGATGATGATGATGATGAAGAAAAACAAAACGTAATAAACAATTGGATTCGTAAATTAACGAGATTTTAAAAAAACCCAAATTTGAATGAGCATCTGTATTAAATGTGCTAGGCAAGTTGAAAGTCAGAAGTTTTACACTGTTAAAACATTAACATATAAAATTACCATCCTTTGTCCTATGTCATCATACTTTCCATAGGATTTGTTAAAAGAAATCAATGTCAAAAGTCTGATATTTAATTACGATTAAATGAGAAGAAACAAAATAAACCATAAAATGGTCTTTTTTTCGCAACAAGCCATGGAAAATCGAATATGATGGGATAGGTGGATCAGCAAAACGATTACCTCGACGTGAGAGTCTTCAAAGACCACTTGGGAGGCAGATCACAACCGCAGTTGCATTTGTTAACTTTTGTAAAGCAAATATAACAAAAGTAAATTTTCATTTGATAGAAAAAGATGTACTGACGCAGCACGCTCTACTCTAAAAGACCGGTTCAAAGACGTACAAACGCTTTCTGGCACTAGAAGTTTTCAGAATTTCAAGCCACTAGATTCTTCTGGTACTATTCAAGCTAGAAGAATTACCACTGACAAAAAACTTACAGAGGAATAAGAAACAGAGGGGAAACTCTGTAGCCGCAAGGGAAACTTTTCTAAGATCACGTGACAAAAGTCAACCAATGAAATTTTCCTTAAAAACACTCCTGGTTTTGCGGCGCTACTGTCGGTTTCGTCATAATTACGTCATTCTCCCGCAAATGGATTATGGGAGAGGCAAGTTAAATATGACGTCAAATAAATATGTTGCTTAACATTCTTTTCTTAATAATTTAATTCAAGTTAATTAAAAACTTTGAAAACCGATTCTACGATGCAAGTGGATTATCACGGATGAAACGAAATTTTTATTGCATTACCAAGATTTCTTATTGATGGTCTCTGATTACTACGTTCAATGGTGAGCGAATATAAACATGAGTGCTTCACATGAGTGATCACGTGACACAACTCAACAATACAATTTTTCGTTTATATAAAACATTTTTTTTATTTTTGAATACAAATTTATGTGTTTGAACATTATATAAGTATTAATACATAAACTGCTTTATTATTTTATTTATTATTTTCAAAGTTGTGTCCTCGCTAGCGCCACGAAAGTAGCATTGAAAAATGACGTAGTGATTTCCAGTCACATGGTAGAGTTTCCCATCTGTTTGTTTTCATCTTTGCTTTTACTCTTAACCTAAATAGCTACTACTCACCATTCGTAACAACAAATGAAAAAATCAATCCAGCATTTCACAAATTACTTATTTAAATGAAATCAACAATCGATCTTATTAATGTGACCATCTCCTATTTGTGATGTCAGCTCTAAATAACTAATCGCAGAAGGTATGAATAAATGAGCGTTACATTGCATAAAATATGACCATTTGTGATATTTTGGAATAATGTCTGCTATACATGAAGGTGAAGGGGATGCTGATGTAAAGTTTCTTCTTCCGAATGAACCTTCACCATCTTTTTAGTGGCCAAGATATGAAGATTCCTGTGCAGTACCAGTTTCTCATGTTCTTGCTATTGTTGAACAAAATTACCTATATTCTGAACTCTGGAAGGTTAATTTTCAAAGGACTGCATGAAATCAATTGAGGTGAAAATGACTAATTTCGAATGTATATTACGCAAAAGAGATGAATTCGAATTGTGTCAAACAGTTCATCTAACTAGAACTTGCATAAGTAAAAAACTTTTTCAGAGGGTTGAGTACGTTACCAACTAAACGATTTGTAAGCGTAATAAGTCTATGGGAAACCCCGCCGCCATATTCGGTGATGTTTTATCTGGTGCCCACGGTGTCCAACTATGGTTCTGCGTCGCAGTTTCCATTCAATAAGACTTCGCCGCAGAGAATTTAGGTCGTCCGATGCCCACCCCTCTTCACAGGCTTTCCATAGACCGTCCAATCTATGGGGTCATCTACGCTCGTACTTCTAAGGGCGCGTTTCAGCAGTCCAAAGCCGCAATAATCCATGGGGGATGCGTCTGCAGATTTCACGGGTAAGTCTTCAAACGGAATTGAATGTATGCCCGTCTCCTGTTCCTGTGTTCGCAAATGGGCGACCGTTGACTTGGACGTATGACTCGCAGCTTTATCTTGATGCACTCATACCAGGTTTCGGACGCTTAACCAGGCGGAGATTTTTGTGGATTAAGTTGCGTACCTTTGACTGTGATACCCCTACCTTATTTGCGACAGCCCTTTGAGTTTTGAGATTTTCTGCAGAGATGAGACGCTTGACTTTGGCTACAACCTCCGGGTTCTGCTTTGAGTGGGTGGTTGTCTTGAGTGTCCAGATTCGTCCAACATTGCTGGTATTGCGGTTTTACTATTTTTATTTAGTATGTTACAGATTCCTGCCTTTGAAATGTTGAGACTCCTGGATTTGCATTGCTTTATAATCATGGAATAGGACCATTCGCGTCGGAAAGTGCATTTATATATTCTTCCCAATATTTGTCGATTTTTGGCGACATTCTCGCAGCTAGCGTTTGTACAACGATTAAGAATGATCAAGCGATGTCCCCTTTATACTCCTCACGACCGCGTAGCCCTGTCAACCACGTGGCTAGAGAATTTGCATACTCAACCCTCTGTATATGGGGATACTATAAAATCTTTTCATATTTATTATTGAAAAATAATGCAGTATTTATGTTATAATTATTATATAACCGTGTATTCTGTGTAGTTTTGCTTTTTAAGCAAATATTCTCTGTATTATTTAAATCTGTTCTTTGCTGCAAGTTGGTAGGATTCAGCAAATTTTACTTACATGTGCACATTAAGAAGAACATATTAGCTATCTTCATCTGTTTTTGACATTACTTATTCTTCAATAAACAATGCACTATGTATTACAGTATGAATAATTAATGTTAAAAATCATTATTGTATTAATTAAGAAATATTTATTTTTATGCGTGACTAACAATGTTGAAACCAGGCATTTATATATAATTAGACCCCATTTTAAACATTTTGCAAAAATGGAATATATAATTAGAAAATATTAATTTTATCCCTTAATTTTTGTTAGGTTAGGTTAGGTTAGGTTAGGTTAGGTTAGGTTTTGAACATGTTAACTGTTCAAAACATGTGCTATTTAATTTAAATAGCAGATTTTACGATTTTGTAATACACATATTTAACTGTAAAATAAAAAAAAAATTAAGCAAATTTTATTTTTTTATAAGCAAAACTTGTTTATTTTTTAAAATTTACAGATTAGTGCTATCAATGAAGAATTAATTTCGAGCTAAATTGCGTGACATTTCAAGTTTTTCGATATATTCTGGTGATTTTTTCAATAAGATTGTATACTTTTGGGTAAAGTAGAAACATTATCATTTGACATCCAGTTCTTCACAAAACAGCACATAAAGGTGCTCCAATTTACATGTAGAAGAAGGAAGAAATACGCCATCAATTTTATTATTTATATTATTAGAAAATACCTCTGGGGCCATTTAAAAATATGTTTATTGTGATTCCACTTTTTCCCTATATTGATAATTCAATTTTTGTAAAAAAAAAAAAAAAAAAATTATTTTTTATTAATTATTTTTTTTAAATTTTTAGCATCCTAAATCCTAAATTTAGAGAGTAAACATATTTTTTCTGAAATCCTCATACTTTTATTGATTTAGATTAAAAATTTCCAAGAGAATGGATAATTTTTGAGGTAGATGCAATTTTTTATACAAGCAAGTGCAGCTTGAAGAGAAAGCTTTGCAAATGCTAAAAGTGGAATTTTATAAAAAGTTTGAAGGGCTGTAGAATTAAAACTATTATATGGCTTATCTCCATAAAGGGAATATATGACCCAAATTTTATGGATATCTGAGACCGTGGGTGTCAAAAGTTTTTTTTTTTGGTTGAATTGACATGGAATGACCCAATAGTTAGTGGTTTCCGAGATACTAAATGAAATACAATTTAACCAAATTTTTGGGGGGTTGATGGGACAGACATCAAAGCGGTTATCTATTTATGACGCGGTGCACCATATCACTTTCGAAGGTTGCATTTACAGTAGAGATATAATGTCACAGCTGCAAGGGAGCATGTTAGTTGATTCCAATTCGCTTTGAAATCTGTCGTATCGTTTCTTTATGGTTATGACAAAAAACGACTTCTCTTTTGCGAGACTGCCATACAAGTTGCACCGACTCTCTAAATACAGCCGATGGAACTAGGCTGCAGCGGCCTGCGTCGAAAGAGATCTGATTAGTTTTTCATTCATTTGGTATTATCCTTTGTTTCCTTACCGTGTTGCGAAGTTTTGGATTGTGCCAAGGAATTAGGAATAACTAGGAATATAAGCTTACATAAGCATGTGCTGTCGAAATAATTCAGGCAGAAGTAATATATATTTTGCCTCTTCTTCGAATACACTTGCTCCGTCCTTAGATTGCTTGATTCGTTTTGAGTGATTAAATCTGATTACGCAACTGATCTTTCTTAAATTCATTTTGACCATCCGAACAACATAAATTCTGTGCTAGACAAAATTTTTTGTTTGCGAATTTCTGTGATTTTTGAAAGGGATATGAACTAAGAAAACGCCATTCCACTGAAATATAGTAGAAATCTTCAGACACATTTTTCATCCATTATAGTAAAATAAGTTGTTTAATAGCTTCAGACTTATAGTAAAGAGATTTAATAAAAATTCCATTTAAAAAATACACTTTAACACCTTTTATGCATGGAACCAGATACTCATTTTAATTTCTATTGGCATTCATGAAATTAGCAAATCAGATCCCAAAAGCCAGTTTAAGGAACTTTATCTCCTCCTCCCTTCCTTGGAATGACCTTAGTTTTGTCCCAATAAACGTACATTACCCTTTCCCAAAAAAAAGCTTAATCTCGTAAAAACAATAGCTTAATCCCTTCTTACTGTCACGTAGAGTGATGTGGAAGCATTATTGATAAATGATATCTACGGACACAGAGATAAATTCTTAAACATTTATTAACAAACAAACAAAAATAAATGTAAATAAATGCAAAGGGTCCCCTCTGACACAAAGGAACCATAAAATGTTTTTCTGAGGAATACATATATGAAACTTTATAAGGTAATTAAGTTAATATTCCAACAATAGAGAAAACAGTAAACCCTTAAATTTCCATATTAATATAGTTTGTAATCACAAAACAAAGGGGATTAAGTTACTAGCAATTACAGGAATTACGCAATACAAATATCTAGTCTTCAGTTGCCAACCGGCTACGCAAAAGTAAAGTTTCCAACAGCGGAAACCATAAGAGAATGCTTCATAGGTAAATGAGAGGCCAGACATCTATGCTTACGCCTATAATGTCCTCGTGGAAAAATTTACCGCACCATAAAGCGGCTACGCAAACGCGTTTCAAGATTCTCAACAGGCTTTTTCTATGAAAGATAAAAAAATAGATGTCAGAATCCTTGCCTAGCCGACCCTAACGAATTAGCTATCTATTAATAGAGCTATAATCTACGCATACAATTTATAGCAAAAATGGTGGCAGGAAAAATATTTGAGAGTATCCATTTAAGATGGAGAGGAGAAATAAGCGAGCATGTGTGTGAACACGGCTCCCAAATCCTCTTTTGAGAACGCTGTAATGCCCCAGGGCATGAAAATACGAGGGGAGTTCAATAAGTAATGCAACACATTTTTTTCTGAAAAAGGGGGTTGTTTTATTCAGCATTCAAATACACCATGGTATTTCCCAATCTTTTAGCTACACAACACTATTTTTCAACGTAATCTCCATTCAATGCTACGGCTTTACGCCAAGTGAGGACCTGTACACCTGCACGGTACCATTCCACTGGTTGATGTCGGAGCCAACGTCGTGCTGCATCAATAACTGCTTCATCATCCGCGTAGTGCGTCCTACGGATTGCGTTCTTCATTAGGCCAAACAGATGAAAATCCGTCGATCTGCTCGAATGAGAGTGTTCGCATGTTCCGTCATTGCAGGAGTCAGAGCTGTGCACGGCCGGCCAGCTCGCGGGAGATCAGACAGTTTTGCTTGACCTTGCGGCGATGATGACACACGCTTTGCCCAACGACTCACCGTGCTTTTGTCCACTGCCAGATCACCGTAGACATTCTGCAAGCGCCTATGAATATCTGAGATGCCCTGGTTTTCCGCCAAAAGAAACTCAATCACTGCCCGTTGTTTGGAACGCACCTCCATTGTAGACGCCATTTTAACAGCTCACTATAGCGCTGTCACATATCGGACGTCAATGAAACTTTACGAGACGAAGCGGAAATGTTTGAAAATATTCCACAAGAAATGCCCAATTTTTTCAACCAAAATTGGCCGAGAAAAAAAATGTGTTGCATTACTTATTGAACTCCCCTCGTACATATAGGCTCGTCTGGGGACTGTGTGGCTTGAATTTCTCGGCTGCGAACCATCACTTGCTCCAGAGTGCTGGGTACGTCCTTGACTACCACCAGAGCACGGACTTGGCTGGCTGCATACACCGGAGAATGAGGAAATGAAACGTCTCTAAGATGCTGAAGGACGGGCAGAATATCTCCGATGCAGGAAGAATCGCTCCTCTCCTTGAATGGCGGACTGCCGTTGTTGCCGCTCGCCGTATCGTTTACCTTGGAGTCGTCGTCGAATTCATGGAAATTTGCGTGGAGACAGCATTCACGTCTTCCAGATGGGTTTTGACTCCGGGAACCTGGCCGAGCACTTCTCTATCTGCTGCAACAGGCGAAAAGTTCATGCAAGAATTAATAACATTAGGGAAAAGTTCCGTCGGGTGTCAAACTCATGGTGTTTTCTTTCCACCATGTGCCAAACTCCTCTCTTGAGCACTTGTTAGAGTCCTCTCTATCGCCTATCGCGGATAGAATCACCGGATCGCAGACTTCTTGAGGATACGTCTTTTCCGCATGCTCGCTGAGCTCGCTCTCCTCTCCTCTCAAATCTCCCGCCACCAATTTCCTATTCGAAGCGCCTTTCTTTTTTCTACGATGCTTTGAAAATGCGCTTTTCTTTTCTTTAAATGGCTTTCCTGCGCCACACATGTGCTCTAAAGCCTGGTTTCGCTTTCGCTTCGTTCGCTTTCATTAGCCTCTGTCACGTTTAATCGTGACACTTACTAATACTATAAAAAATACTGATGCAATGTAAAAATACTACTGTCCGAAAACTTTTGATCACCTAATGTATCTTAAAGTGTAAATAAAACTTTACACTTTATTATAAATTAATTTTAAAGAGGAAACTGTAATTACATTTTACAAGGGTTTAGCATAAATCCCACACATGTAACGAAGCTTACACACATTTAACGCCAGAATAATTAGGAACCTATAGAGATATAGATAAGAAAAGTAAAATTTCATGCTCTGAGGAGATATACCTAAGTGCTGCTTACTCGTCCATAACTATTTAAAGAATAAAATATTAAGATGAGCTGAGATCATAGATGTAAGTACAAATTTGATAAATCTTAACATAGAGTGGTCATACGTGAAGATACTTTTAAAAGAGAAAACTACATAACTAACACAAGATGTCTCAACGTACTTGTTATTTATGTATTTTGCACAATCCATTAAAAGAATGATTTCCCAGTCAGAATTTTAACCATTTTATCTGGAAAACTGTTATGCAAATGTCACACACATAACGCTGGAATCTTCCTTATACTTGAATTTGTTGTGAGTATACTGCTGGAAATTCACATCAAAGTTTGAAGCAATGACCAAACAATCAAAGTAGTTTTTGTTGTTTCTCTAAATTTCCGCCAATAGGGTATGACATTGTGGAACCCACGGCAATTAAGAAATTGGCAAGAATCTGAAGCAACAGTTTTATCTTTTCTAAGAATTGGTTCATATAGAGACGTTAATCCGTAAGAAGAAGCAGATATGGGAAATAGAGTGCGGCATAATTGTAGCCCAGTTGGTGGATCTGCTCGATGGAATCCAACTCGTGTCCTCAACGGTTTTCACTGTCCTGACCTATAAAAATTGCGGTTACGATTTGATACAGATTCTCATAATGAAAATTGAGGCACAGCCTGTTTGTTCTCTCCGTCGGCACGAATTTGGATAGGGACACCCATGACAGATAGGTCTTAGGTGAGGGGCCAGACTAAGTGTCCGTTCAATTATGGATACGCCCATGAAAGAAAATACTGGAGGCGAAGCTTCCTATATTTGCTAGGTTATTTTTTTCGTACAGTCACCAGCGCCATTCTAGTGGTTGCCAGATGAATTAAATATCCCATAATTCAGCACAGTACCAACAAACGACGACCAACCTCAAGCCATAACTTTCCACTGTTGTAGGCTATACCTCCAATAACCATCGGGTTTCCTTGGCATCCCAAGCCCTACAAGATTAAGAGGGCTTGTAGGCTTTGGCATTACAAGGAGGGAGGAGTGTAGATTAAATAAAAATTGCCTCCTCCTTTTAACCACCAAAATAATGTTTGTCATTCAACTTCATGATTCAAACGGTAGAAAACAATAAACCTTTCAATTTAGAAGTCGTAAAAGGCAAAAAAAAGCTAAAAAATGGTTACAGTACATAATAATAATTATATTGAAGAATACAATGAAACAAAGTAAAAAGTGCACAACCAAAATTGCATAACACAGTATAAAAAACAAGAGAAAACAATAAGAAAATAATGAATGGTTACAATAAATTGTTTTACACTCGCCATGTGTAGGCTAACAGCAATGACGTATATTAAAGACTAATATCGTTGTCTAACAGGACTTCTAATTCCTATTCAGTTCACAGCGTCGCACTAATACGCCATATTATTTTCTCCATGGATACGCTTTCAGTTTCGAGGAATTAAAAATGTTCTCAATGTAAATAATTTCGGATGCCAAGTCGATAGAAGTCTCTGATTAACGGAAGTTCATAAACTTCGTCGAAGTTTCACCTCTAGTAAATTTCTCCATGAATCCGCCTATGGGGCCGTCGCTTTAAATCTCTTGTGTGATCATGCGCGGCGAACCGACTTCCGGAGAATGGGGAGGGGGTTGGTCCTAGCGGTTGAAGGAAAGCTATTCCGGAACAACGCATCACTTTGGTCCCCTGATTCTCTAAAATAAGGTTAGTCGGCTGAAAGGTTAAGCTATGCCTATATTCCTCCGTAATCCTGGTGCCAGCGTGCATCCCCTTGTTGCTTATCCCCCATTGTGAAAAGGGTGAAGTTAACTTTTTCTTATATGAAAAACAATCAAATGAGATGAGGTAAGTGGCGGATCTTGGAATGTAAAGATCCAAGATTTACTGTGTTGGAAGATCTTCTGTTCAATGGTCACTTTTTGTGGTGGATAAAAACCGTAGACAGTTTTTTGGTACGGCAAACTAGGGAGATCCTAAACTAAAAAAATATTTGCCAAATGGTGAATTTTGTTTAGTTCTAAAGAAATGGCGACAGGGATAAAAATTAATGTGTTTCTCCAACTCACCCTTAATTCTGCAAGAAGCGGTTCTCACCAGCAGATAAACTAAAGCTTTCTCGCGGCTGGCGTAATATCAAGCTAATCCGATCAAGGAGGAATGATGAGGTTCAACTCGCCCACTCCTTCAGAGTTACCCTTGACGGAACTTAATTACTAGAATCAATGGCGTTTGAGTATTTAGAGGCACGGATCAGTCCTTTTATGCCTAATCCGTAGTGCCTTTGCAAGTTCTTAAGATTTGCACAAATTTAAACTGCCATTTCCCCTAACTCTACAGCAACTGTTGCATAGCAGGGAAAAATATGATGCAACGCCGTGGTGTAGTAACCACAAGGGAGACCATCCTCCATTTCCCGGGCTCTTCCAATATGAAAGAGATCCAGATAATACGTAATGGCTGTCTCGTTCACAAGGGAATGGTTTCTACAAGCACTTATACGGAAGTTATGAGAAAGACAGTAAAATAAGTACCATGACAGATATGGTATGGTTACAAACGAAAGTCTTGATCTCCCAAGAGAGACTAAGGAGTCATACAGTCAAGTAGTAAGAACTCGGGGAAAACCTTGCTAAAACCTTAAGATTTAATAATAGTCCGTATAGTAAGATGAATATGACAAATGTAAGGGTTTTGAGGATTAATTTAGTTTAATATAAAATCAGTATTCATATTCTAAACCATTATATCCCCCATTCCCTTACCATTTAAATTTATTTGCACAGGTAAGCCAGGTGAGTAAGGATCGGAACACAACAATGTAACAAAATAAAATTTGATTTATTAACATGTATAACCTGGGAAAAAGATGTAAAATGTAAAATTGAGCAAAGACTAGGTTCAAAATAATCAAATTATAAAGTGTAAAATTTAAATATTAATTTAAAGAATTATAAACAAAAGCTTGATATGCTTCTCAATAATTGATAATCATGTATAAGAAAAAGATACATCAAAATGGTAAAATGTAAAATGCAGATATTCCCTCTGTTTAAAGACTTGTTAATTTAAGAAAATCATTGTCAATGAACAACAATGCATATAAACAGGTGTCCGTGAAGATAAGACATTAAATCAACCTTGAGGTATGAATTACAAACTGATAATTAAACCTAAACATGTTTTGTCAGTGATTTCTAAATATATTTATCTGTATAAACAAAAAATAGGAAAATTTACACTCTAAAGAATTTATGTTTGTGTAAATAATAATGTTCAGATCCAAATTTTCAATTATCCTTTCCCAAGATTAACATATTAAAAAGTTTAAATTCCTTCCCAAACATTGTGAAAGAAATAAGAAAAATAAGTTGCTTGGCCATTGAGGTATTAAGGAGACATTTGCTCTACCGTATCACATCAGCTGCCCGACACCTTGGGATCCTCGATGAAACGGGGGTGGAATCCTTTCCTCTTGGCGGGCGGCGCTCAACTCCCCAGGAGGGTCTCAACAGCGGGCAGACTAACAGCTAAAATCACGAACTATTAACAATTTTTATAGTGGGTTCTCCACTAGTAAACTCGTTGAAAGAAACCTCAACAAATTCAGCTAATTATAAATTTAACATGGCGCGCATAAATAACTGAACTTAAAAATTAAAGTTAATGAATTTAAAACTTTCCACACCGCGATCGAATTAGGTAAAAAGGGAGAAAAGGGTGCTCGCGCCTAGCGAGTACAAAAACCGGACCTTAACTAACTCACCAACACTCGGGAAATTTTTCACCTCAGCTCGGCTCCAACCTCTGACCAATAGAAATCGGATTCCCCCGTCACTCCAGAGAATGCGAGGCATGACTTCAGCTAAACAACACCCGAGACATCTAACCTCCCTTGTCCCTTCCGGTTTCCAATATCCCAACTGATGTTCCCCTGTCCTCCAATCTCCATTGGAGTTCACACACACCTTCGATAGAATTCACGTTCTTCTCCTCAGCTCTCCTATCTCGTACCACGATGCCAACAGAACCCCTAATCAATGAACACATTACTCGTTTTTAAACACGAGCCAAAACTAAAGAAAATAATACACTAAAATTCCGGAGGTTCAAATTCATTTCAATCCAAATCATGACACTAAAGCTCTGAATTCCTCAGACGGTTAACAATAAAAAAAATAATCTAAAACAGGTCCCACTAAAATTTCTAAATGTCCACATAATTTCAATATTCTAAACATGGCTGATCAAACAGCCCGAAAACCTTACACAAACGCAAAACGCCCAAGCGAACAGAAGAATTTGAATATAGAGAGAAAACACCGAACTCATAGATAGCCCAGGAAAAAAAGTTCCACCAGAATGCTCAGAGATGATTTCCTTTTTTTTTATGCTTGATGTCGGTGTATGAAAAGACGAGATGGAGGAAGTTTCCATAGAAAATAGATAGTTGATACCATTTTAATTTAGTCTGATTGATTAGAGATGTTTTAATTTGTATTTTAAATATCGGCGTTACTTTATTAGCTGTTCGTGTAATGTTTTGTTTGTTTTAAATTTAATGAGAGTTTCAGATATTTAAATGTATGAAGAGGTTCACTGTTTTAGGTTTTATAGATGACAAGTATTTGTTTATTGATCTGTCTTGCTGAGCCTCATTGTTTCTTTTCTAGTACTGTATACGTATTTTGTTTTTAAAACCACTAGAATTGTTTGTCCTGTAATATGTTTTAATCTTATGTTTAATCCCTGTTTTTATTTCCTGGGAATATTTTTCATATATTTGTTTTAATTAATTTGTTTGCTCTTTGCAGTATAAATCTTAAAATTTTCTAATGATTTTCACTGCTCAAAATTGTATAAAAGCGACAAAAGGTGTTGCCAATAGAATATATAATAATTTCATTTCTAAAATTGAGAGGGAGATTAATTTTCCAATAATTGATATTTTGAATCAAAGATTCCTTCAAGCAACATTCATCCTGGGAATTAATGAAACGATTCATCGGTTTGGCTTCTCGGCCTTGTGATGTCGAAAGCACAACCGCGATCCCTCGGGTTGTTGACCAAACTCAATTTTTTTTTCGTTGCTATTCACGCTTAATTGCCGATTAATTATTTATCTCAATTTCGTTTTCTCTGAAAAAGAAGTAAAAAAAGAAATATAAAAGCAAAACCCATAAAAAACGAATGAACTTGTAAAGCGGAGTTTGCCATGGGGACTTGACATGGATTCTGGTCACGACACTTTTAAAAAAATTGAAATACGCTTGTTTGTTTTTTTTAATTTTTAATTTTATTGTCAGTAAGCGGTATGAACCTTAATTATATGAAAAATAAAAACTTAACTTTATTAAGCAATAACTGTTTTAATTCAGTAAAGAATTACGAAGTAAAGCAATTTCAATTAATTTAAAATTAAAAAAATTAATGAAATCATCCTCTTAAACGTAATTGTGAGGAATTAAATAAATAAATGAAGTGAGGGCGACAAGCAAAGAAAAAATTAAATTAACTCTTGCAGGCGCATTCGTAGAATTTTTTCATTCAAAGGCACGAGTGAAACAACCTTCTCTCATAGAGTGGATATCATTAATCTGCACGAGGAAAATTACCTTCTCATAGAGCAATTTCTCATAAATTTTTGGAAAAATTGTTTACTTCTCAGTTTCTATAGGAGAAACACGCATATTTTAATATACTACAAGTTATGGAGTAATCGGTTAATATTAAAGTTAATCTAATTATTAAAAAGACGTCAACCCAATGCTTAAACATATTTTGAAAATTTGCTGATGTCATACTGAATTTCGCTGAAGCGTCCTTATTCTTTTCTGAACACCAGACAAGAGGCTTTTCGCCAATATCTGCGTTGTTTACCATTTTCCCATGGAAATCTATTTTCTAGAGCAGAGGTGACGTCCAGCTAAGTTTGAAGTGTTCACTATATCTTATCCATATGGCGTAAGCCATTTTCTTCTTGAGTATCGCCTCCGCTTTTTTTAATGACGGTCGCAGAGTCGGGAAATTTGTTTTCTTAGATGGGATTTCAGCTTCCGAAACAGAGAAAACAAGTGGCCAAGCCAAAGCTTAAAAGAGGCATGGAACACATTCGATGTTTTTCTCGTTAGATATGCAGTCAGTTTGTTCGGCCGCGCATTATTCGATTCTCTTCTCGCACAATTGCAGCAGCTGTGTTAGATATCTATGGCTGTGTTAATCACAAAACTATAATTGCAGTGAAAGTGCTCCAGATCCGTCTTGCTTTATCGGTCTTCTTGAAAGTCACTGTAAAAGCGGACTACCATAGAACGAGGCAGAAGGTCCTCAAAATGCGCTTTTTTGAAATCGAATTAAAAAAAGAGGTCCAAAGTAAACGAGAGGTAGATCTTGATTTTCGCCTGGCACGTTTTAATCATGGGATCATCTTTATTATCAGGAATTAGATAAGGGTTTTTTAAAACAGCAGAAACTGTGCTGGAAACTTCTTGAAACATAAAAAATATTTCCGTCGCTGTTTTTCTCCTCCACGAAGACAAAATATGATAGCGGCAAGTTTGATCTTGTCCTCCTCTGTTATGGCGGCCATTTTTACGGAAGCGGAATACTCGTGTACCCGGAAGATGAAGTGTCTTTTTAAAATGGCAGATATTACGACGGTAAAACCTAATACAGCTTCTCACGAAAGGCCGAACTTTCAAAAATGCCATTCATATTGATATTACTCATGTTGCTCTTTAGAGGAAAAAACATCGGTCTCATTGTTTATTGAACTCCAGCGATAATGTTAAAGCGCATGTTATGGAGCTAGCAAAGACATACATGGAATCGAGTTATTCAATGAGAGTGTGAAAGTTGTAAACACTCTGAAACAAAAGTATATAAAGAAAAACTTAATCGACACGCTGTAATAAGTTGTAATTATGGGAACGTATGAAAGCAACTAACGTTTAACTTCAATCTTAAAATACCTGGATAGCAACAAAAGTAGTTTAGATAGAATCTCATTTTTTGCTAGAGTTTTTAGCTTAATAAATATTATCATAAATAAAATATATTCTTATAAAGGCTCAAAAGCCAAAGTCTAAAGAAAAACAAAAGACCTTGCAAGCAGAAAATTAAACTTACGGTTTTGATAAGGTCTTTAATCATTCCCTTATCTGAGGAGAGAATATTTTATTTTAAAGTAAATGGACTAACTTGCGCATGAACAAATTAATTCAACCAATGGGATGAACACAAATTGAGAAGATAATGAATTCCAATAGCATAGCAGTAAATCAGTATAAATTACAGTCCTTAATTGTTAAAAGTAATTTAGTGAGAGCAAATATTTCAAGTATTTAATAGGCATTTGAATTACGGCCGTTTTAGCATTCACAGAATTAAGAGCATCCGGAATTTGCTCAAACAAAATATAATGAAAATCGAGTAAATATTCAGTATGTGAATTTTTCATTAACAACATTCTCAGAACTATATTTAAGTACATGTATTAGCAATACTTTACCGAATGCGGAATTTAAATTCTCCGAATTTAACGCCACGTAATTTGGATTCTTGAATATTCTGAAATTTAAATTCTCGTATAAATATGTTAAAGATAAATACAGAGTGGTTCAAAAGTCTGGATCCACGTGAAAAGAATCCCAAACTATGAGTGAAGCTAATAATTTTGATTGGGGAAACAATTAGGGTTGGGGAAAAACTTTTGGTCCTCTTGGATACAACTCCAAATTTTCAAACGGGAAGGGGGTTATGTAACATATGAAATCCATTGTGGAATTTCCTGACAAACACAATAGCGTATTTTTTACATATCTTTAGTTAAGGCAGTTTTTTGGTCAGACATAACATCCACGTTCACCACAAATGCCACAACTGCTGGTTTCCAAATTATCAAAATAGCACACATGTCATATTCTAGCGGATGTGTTGAATGGTTTACCACCGAACATGGTCAAATCCAACCTGAAGCCCCATCCACGTTGAACGTTCAGGAGCACTTTGGGGTCAACACTCTGATAACCCTATGTGATATGCTGTTTCAATTGTTCAATGAAGATAGGACCTACCCACATTTCTTTCAACAGGATGGTTCTTCGCCCCATTATGACACTATTGTTAGGGAATATCTGGACCTGCAATTTTCCAATCGTTGGATTGGCCGACGTGGACCAGTGGAATGACTGTTAAGTCGTTGGATAAGAGGAGAGGAATGATTGGATAAGTGAATGACTGTTATAGTCTTTGAATCCGGCGGCTTAGCATCACGCAGGCAGATAGATAGACCGACACATCAGCAAAGGATCTCCCCTTCGAGTAGTAGAACAGGCGAGAAAGGAGAGAAAAAATTCTATGAGCAGAGATTGGTTTTATGAGCAGAGAAAAGGCGAGAAAGGATGGTTCTATGAACAGAGATTGGTGGAGGGAGTGCGCAGGTGCACAGGTCCGCCTCAGAAGTCGTGCAGGACGGATAAAAAGGAGAGGAACAAATAAATGAGACAGAGAGTATACTGCCCTGACCAGATGAGGATGAAGCTACCCTCGCCAAAGAAGTGTTTGGCTAAATTCTCACCTGCGAGTGTTTGTGTTGTTCATTAGCGGCTTTGACTTTTTTGTTCTGAAATATGTGAGTGACAGCTTTTGTGCTTTTAAGTGGTGCGACCCTCCCCCCTGGTGAGTCCGGGAGACGTTACACCTCTCCCCCCGAACTTTGTGACTTTTTCATTTTTCTCGTAACAATGGAGAACATGGTTATGGTTGTCGCAGACGGAGCGTACTCGTTTTGCGAGTTTCTGAAGAGGCTGTATGCCAAAACGGGCATACCCTCTGTTTTAGGGTTTGAGGACCCCGCTGTTTCTGTTCTGCAAAAACTCTGCTTTGCAGACAACTACATACTGCTGATCGCACCGTAGATGCAAAGTGCATAGAGCACCATCGTCCATCTATACAACGTTGACCCTGGCCATCTCACCGTCTACGTCAGGGACATTTTTTCGCTTCTGTCCGAGATCTTATGAATCCTCTGCAATTCCACTCCGAAGGAGGAGTTTGCTGCCGACATTAGACAGCTGAAAAGCGAGATCAATGCTCTAATGATCCCCAAAGCAGCCTGCGCAGGGCTCAGAGCAAAACTCACCTGGGCTGTTGGCGTTAGGGATATGTTATCTGCAGCATTTGCAGAGGAGAGCAACGAGCTAACGTCAAGCGATGTCAGCGCTTGGTGGTGGAAGTGGGGATCTGGATTCTGATTCCGACATCTTACCAGCCTTCCACTCCCACTTTTCATCATTCTTCAGCCACCCAATCGTCTCATCAGATGCTACGAAACGTTGAATAGAGGCACTTCGACCTTTTCCTGAGGATTCTGATGCCTTTTTTATTCGACCTTTCGCCGAAGATGAAGTCAAGAAGTTTCTATCAGCGGACGGTCGTCTACAGTCTTGCCCTGGCTTGGACGGCTTTCCGTACTTTTACTACACAATGACGTGGAAACTTTTTGGGCCTTCACAGCGCAAGTGTTTTATTAAATCATCGCAGACCTTTCCTCCATCACGTCAGTCTTCACCATAGGGAAGATCATCCTTTTCCCCAAGGTTTCGGATCCAGAACATGTGACCCAGTGGAGGCCGGTAACCGTGCTCAACACAGATTATAAGGTCTTCACTTGTGTATTCAGCAAAGATTAAAGCTTTTTGCTGATGATTTTTTCGATCCTGAACAGTCCTGCTCCATTCCATCTCTCAGGATGTCCGATAACCTAATAACCATCCGGTGTGTTATGGAGGAAGCTCTTGCTGTGCTAAGCCTTGACCAGGAAAATGCCTTTGACAAAGTGAATCTCGCCATCTTGTCATCTTCATCCATTGTTAATGTCTTTTGCTAGGATTATTTCCGCACTGTATGCTTCGGCCACTGAACATCATGCGTGGCGATTAATGGTTCCATACCGTCCACCTTCAAACTCTCAAAAGGTGTCAGGCAGATGTACATTTTTTATCTGGAACCATTATTGCAAAATCTGTATCGCCACCCAGATGTTCGGGGGTACGATCTGCCAGCTGCGTCCATTAACATCAGGAACCTTGCATATGCAGACGACGTAGTGCTCTTTGCATCGGATTCATATTCCCTGAACATCTAACTTTTGATCACTTTAATGCTTCGACGGGGAGTTCCGTCAACCTCGTCAAGTCTAAAGGTATTGCCATTGGGAATTGGACTGTTAACTATCTTAATGAATTCCCAGTAACATTGTGTGCCCAGTTAGGATATGTGTTTTCTTTTCAACCGAACATCAACGCTCTTCACTGGCAACAAGTGATTGTGAAGTGTATTGTTCGCCTTGACAGGAGCCTTCGTTTTCCAACATCGATGTTTGTCAAGGCGAGGTATATTAAAACACGTTTTCCCTTTACTGATTTCTAAGTGCCTATTCACCTTGCCATCTTATAAAGACCTTCAGAAAGTGCGCAGGGCGATTGTGAATTGTGTCTTGGGGCCTAACATCCAGCGTCATCCATTGGGGCTGAGTTTCTGTTTATCCCCTTTGTAAGGGAAGGGTTAAGTTTGTCCGACATCATTCAGTACCTCATTGCAGCCAGGTTGGCTGCGACGATTCGGGTCTTTCTTTTCCCTCCCCCCATGTGGGCGAACTTTGTATTTTCGCACCTGCGTTTCTTCTTCAAGGTGAATAGGCTACCGTTATTTCCCTTGTTGCCAGTGATCATGAACTTAAGTCAACCAAATTTATACAAGACCTTCACCCTTGACTCAGTGATATTTCTATCTGCTCTACGCTACATTGATCCACAAGACTGGGGCCATCTTCGTCTTTCTTGGTTTTTCCAGCGATCCGATCAAGGGATGACGGCTGACATCTTTCGTCTCTACCCAGATTATCCGTGGGCAGTAATTTTGAAGATAATAAAATTCTTTGCTTTCGAAAGAACTCTCTTTAATTACCAATGGCGATTGCTGCATCACAGATTTCTCACCCTTCAACGTCTCCATCAATGGAGGATGGTTGGATCTGCTGGATGCCTGTTCTGTGGCGTAGACGAGTCAGTACGACATATTTTTTACGTGTGCTCGTTTGCGCAAACTAATTTTAATCGCTTAAAGCAGCATTATGGTTTGGTGAGCTTCTCATACCAGTCCGTACGATTATCTGTGAACGATTGGAAGAATGTGGCTGTTCAATTAAGGTACTTTCTCCTTCTTGAATGGTCACGGCTAGGTCCCTTTACCTTCCGACGGCGTTTTTCAACATCTAAACGTCTTTGCGTGGTCATCAGAGGAGACCGAGATTTCCATCTTACCTTCCCGTTGGTCTTCTGATGTCTCGCCGATGTGGAATGGGCATCGTTCTGAGGCATTTGAACCACTTTCGTCATGTGCGCCTGGGCGCCCTGATGCAAGATTCGCTTAAGGGCGTTCGCTGAAACAATCACCACCTGCTCCAGCTCTAACAGCGGCTACTCCCGCCAAAGAAGTGACGCCGACCCTTGCCCATGTTTCGTAAGATCTCGATCCCGATTTGAACGCATACTTACAAATGAACGCCAGCTTATGGATGGACTGAATGGAAAGGCCGCCAATACATATTGTTCTTGCCGAGCACGGGTACATAATGGAAAGCACTCTCTACACGCAAAGCCGAGGGGTGAGAGCAAAAATATAAACTGTGCTTATGTTTCTCATATTTCTGATTTCGATAAGGATATCGTTTGCGGACGAAAGAATAGGAGTGCCCGACCAAGAATTAAAGGATCAAGGGAATTAGTCCATGGTATCTCCCATAATCTACAAAGAAGGAAGAAAGAGGTTCAGGCGTATTGCAATTCTGCCAGTGAGAAGAAAGGTTATTCGCCTCTGGCCGTAACCCAAGGTAACCCGAACTGTACAATTCTTCACAGTTCTAAATATAAGAAGTGCCACCCATTCCCAACACGAATTTTCACATCGCAATTCCCACAACGGTGGGCACTCAAAGGATCCTGCGAAGGTCAAGCTCCACAAGAAAGAAAGCCCAAGAGTGACGTATCTGTGTCCGCGATCCTGTCCGCATTAGATTCACCAACCGTTCTACGAGAATCAGAGTTTTCCAAATCAACGCCTGCACAAAACCTTGTCTCGCCGGAGGACGAACCCGCTACCAGCAACATTCAACACGCAGCGTTAGCCGGTTTTCCCATTGGGCGCCCTGGGGGTTCACCGCGCTTTTGCGAAGGGGAAGCGGATCGGGATAGAAATATTGATTTTGTATTGATTTTAAGACGTTTATTAATTTCTTAGCCGTTGAATAAGTGGTAGTGATAGGTTAAAGTTTAACATTAATCTTTTTCTCATTTGTTAGTTCTACTTCAGCGGTCGACTTACCTTTCAAGGTCGCCGCTTTCCGAGTTAGCGGTAAGCATTGAACGCATTCAACCCAAACAACCGCTCCACTTCTACGCAGCTTTAGCCATGTTTCACACGAAGGGTTTTTTGTATTCGACTCACCGAATTTTCTTCAAGTAATTCCACTGCATGTAAAGACAAATCAGGGTTCGACATTGACGAAACTAATTTAGACTGATATTGTATCTAGCATTTGTCACCTATCTGGTTTCAAGTAATCAAGATTCATATAATTGTTTGGATTTTCATTCATTGTTAATTAAACTTTGATTTGAGATTCAAATGTCTCTTCCCTGTCTCCACTCTGACACGATAATTATCTCTGCTTCAAAATTATACGTGGCAGTGACCTTCTAGATCCCCGAGATCCTTGATCCTATTTTTACCTCTGGAGTCATTTGAAGTTTGTTGTGTATGCAGAGAAAATATTGAACATTGAATTGCTGTTCAATTTTCTTGTTACATTCATGCGGCCTCTCGACCATTCTGTGTGCTTCTCCGTAAGTGAAGACCATATCGGCTTGTTCCTGATATGAATACCGCACCATTGTACCTCCGCTGCACGACGATCATTCAAAAGTAACTCTGCAACAGACAAAAAACACAGTGTCTATATTATATGCGGGCAAGATATCATACAATATACATACAATCATTGTCATTTCCATGGTAATTATGCATTTTCGGACATAGTTGATATGTTAGGGTTTTTTTTTACTTTTCTTGTGAGGAATCACCCCCTGAAGTTTGTCCCTATTGTTTTAGTTCACCCTGTATATGATGGTATAAATTCATAAGAAAATGCAATGGAATGGAAATTATTACCAATATACAAAAGTTATAGCCTGTGTTAGTTTTAACTTTATTGGATTTTCTTATAAATTTATACCGTTTTAGAGCTAATATTATTCACATTTTTTGGTAGTGTACTCATTAATATGAACATTGATTCAGTTTATTTATTATGAATTTATTTATTATGTATTACCATTACAACAACAATGTAATTAATTGTAATAATTTTTTCCAAATTTTTAGCATTAATTGGAATTAATTGCAATAGAACCAATATATAGCGAAGCGATCAGAGTTGTCTGAATTGATGGCAGAAAGGGAAAGAGCATACAGTAGCGCTCAAAAAATAGTACACTTTATGTTTTATCATTATAACTTCTAAAGTATTGAATTTTAATTAAAGAATTTGTAATAATATATAGACTGCATAAATATTTGAATATTGAAAGAAATTCAAACTCTTTAGAGTTAATTAGTATTTGAAGACTCATCCATTATTGATAGAGGTGAGTTCATAAAATAGTACACACTGAGTTTTATGTAGATTTTTCTCATATTCTCTATATTGATGTTGACATTTTGCTGTTGCTGACAATATTTAACATGTCGCTTCGAGTTCATCTGCCATCTTCAATAAAAAAGCACATTATAGATGCAATCAACAATAGCAACTCGTACACCTTAGTTTCGGAACAATTTCAAGTTCCAAAGTCCACGGTGGCAAGAATTTTTCAGCGTTTTTGCACGCAAGGATATGTAACTCGTAAGCCAGGGTCGGCCGACCAAAATCAACAACTCCACGAGAAGATAAAGTCTTGATACGGCTGTCTAAGGCTGACCCGAAGAAAACTGCAGTTGACCTTAATAACGAAATGGCAACCTTCCATAATGTTAACGTTAGTGTGAGTACCACGAAAAGATGTCTGAGGGATGCAGATTTGTTTGGCACATGTCCTGTGAAAAAACCTTTGATCTCCAAGAAGAACCGGATAGCCCACCTCAAATTTGCCAAAGATCATTTGAAGTGGACATCCAAAAAATGGAATAAAGTGCTTTTTAGTGATGAATCGAAGTTTTTACTATTCGGGTCTGATGGTATCCAGTACGTACGCCGTCCTGCAAACCATAGATTTGATCCAAAATACCAATTACCAACCGTTAAACATGGTGGAAGATCCACTATGGTATGGGGTTGTTTCAGTCATAAAGGGGTAGGCCTGCTGATAAAGATCGATGGAATAATGGACAAAATAGTATATAAGAATATCTTAGAGCAACATATGCTTCCTTTTGCCAAAGCAAATATGCCTCATGGATGGATTTATCAGCAAGACAATGATTCCAAACATTCCGCTTGTGTGATCAAAGACTGGTTCAAGTCAAAGAAGGTATGAAATCCTATTGAGCATATGTGGGAAGAATTAGACTGCAGCTGCAAGTCACAGAAAGCACGAAATTCACTGGAAAAATTTGAAATTTTATGAAAAGAATGGGAAAAAATTCCAATGGCCAAAATCACTAAACTAATTGATTCAATGCCAGCCCGCTACAAAGCTGTTATTGATGCAAAAGGTTTTGCAAGAAAATATTGATCTGCTAACTCTTTTTTTTCATTGTATTTACTTCATTTTTGGGATTTTTTTTGCGTGTGTACTATTTTATGATTTTTGTATTTTGGCAGTTTAATGGTGCCCTCGCAAATACAAATAACAGTGACCTTATTTCTAGTTTTTCTTTTGTATATTTATATAGATAATATGTATACAAAGTTTAGTTATATGTTCTTAATTTTTGAAAGTATTATAGCAATAAACATGAGAGTGTACTATTTTTTGAGCGCTACTGTACATACTTGGGGGGGGGGCGCAATGACCGGATGTACTGATCAAATATATTTGGAGAAAATATATATTAGCGGTTTCTTGATCGTCGGCGGCATTCAGAATATTCATCCAATCCCATATTAGCTGCTCAAAGCTAAGATAAAAATGCTTAATATGTTACATTTCTCCACTATGGGATCCGAATCCGCCCTGTTACTTACTTCGAAAGTTGGGCAGCCGAACATGTAGACGGGTGACTTGGAATATAAGGTTCGTTGTATTTTATTCCTTAAACTTCTTTAAGCCCGTACATGTTCACAATGTCCACCTTCTGCCACAGTACACTCCCAACACCGACGTCGAACAAAGCGACATACCGACTGATGGAATGCCATTGATGGAATGTTCAATCTGATCTCTTAATTCCGTCAGTGTTTGTGGGTTTGTGGCGTACACCGTGTTCTTTAAAGTTCCCCAAAGGTAGAAGTCGAGAAGGGTTAAATCGGGAGATCGAGGCGGGAACTCCGTAGCCCTTCCTTTCAACACATTTTTCACCGTTCCTTCGGCTTCAAACTTATCTCGGAGTTTTGTTATTGTTACCCTTGTTGGCGGTGGTGTACCAAATTCAACCCTCCAACCTCGTTGAACATCAACAACATTCTCCACTTTCCAATAACACTTCAGTATCCACTTACATTCATCGAACGAAAGTCTCACCACCATTTTGGTTTATAAAGAAATGAACAACAATGAATGTGTTGCTATGCTTTTCCAGTCTCAATTATATCTCGGAAAAAAACGTTACGTAACGCCAGACCTGATCCCCCCTACCCCCTCTGTAATGCTGCGTAACGCAGTAAAAAATCCTTCCTACCCCCGGAGCGCTACGTAATTTATGGACGATCCCATATGAAGCCACTACAATATATTTCGTATACTTCATTTGCTACTTATGTGATCCTTATACATACATGGAACTTTCGAGCATAAAAATAGAACGAAACATGGAAAGAACCACTGATTCAAGGTGGGGACTTTTAAATAAATTGCGAAATCAACTATTTTTATAAAGTTTGTTGTTTATAAATTCCTAAAAGGTCCCAAAAATCTAAAATTTACTTAATCTTGCTATTGTTCCTCTTCATGAGCAAAATAAGCATAATTACAATACCCGCCATTTTAATTCCAAATTCCCTTTCTTTGCTTCTATAAACTTCACTTCTTCTCCTTATTTGTTGCTGATCCCATATTTCTAACTCTAAAATAGCCTTGTATGTTTAACGGTACTTAAATCGTTCTTTTTATTTTTTATGGTTGACTTTTTTTTCTTTTTATTGTTTTTTTTTAAGTTTATTTCACACCATGCTATTAGCAGACGTGAGTGCGTATCAGTATAAAGTATGCATTACGAACTCTCTAATAATGCAGTAAGTCATTATAAAAATGACGATCGTTTATATTACAGATATGTATTCCTGAATGATATATTACGAGCACTATGATTCGGACTACTGATTACGCTGGTGCCCTGAATAGGCCTGTTACACTTAAACGATATAAGATGCCGATTAAGTTAAATTAGCTAATCCTGTTCGGTCGAAAGTTAACCGATATTTAATTGGTCACCATACTCTATGTTAATTTTCTCCGTTTATTTCTTCTTCTCTAGGTTGGGTTTAACATTTTCACAGGTTTGCTATTTATTATTTCTGAATTTATTTTGTAAAGTTAGGTTATTCGCTCTATATTTTCCTTTTACTACCGTGTTATCTTTAATTGGATATTTCTGCTCACTCCTTCCAATATCTTCATGAGATGCATTCTCCACTCTTCAGATGAAATATTTCTTGGGTAAGTCTTTCTTTTGCTCATTTTTTTTATTGGCTGAATTCCAGAAAGCTTTTTCTGTGGAGATTTTCTCCTTTTTCTTTGTTCTGGTATTTCTCATTACTTCTTTTTTTTTAACGGGAAAAAGTTTCCTATACTTAATTCTAGCTTCATGATAATTCATTGTAGGCTGGTAGGTTCGTTGATAAAAAGTAATTTTCGTAGCCTTTGCGCATTACGCTTATATCCTATCAGATATATAGTTAAGTTATATGCAAATCTATGTATAATTAATTGATGTGGATTATTTAAAGGGTAGGTCCACCAAAATGAAAGTGCGGTTGGATATCCTTAAATTATGTTGCTAATTTACGATACGGCGAAATTTTCTTCAAAATATTCGATAGTAATTAACAAAAACACAAAACATCACGCACTCTGTTGCTCGCGGAAATAATTTATGATGAGGTCGGTGACGATTCATACATGCGCGGCAGGATACATAGGAGGAAAGCATTAGTATCTTCATACCGGAATCCATAGGAATGCATGCAGCGCATTAATAACATTACCGATCTTGCAATAAATAAACGATGAAATTTCATCCATATTTTTGTTGTTGCTGACATTTTCTTCATCGTCAGGGGCAGGGATATCGGACTGGGGTTCAAACATGTAGGGCTGTATCAAGCAATTTTTTCCATCACAGCTGCTATAGGAAAAACGTACGCTAGCGATCAGAACGTATCGTCAGGTTGCATCACCCTGCCTACTTCTCTTCATGCGCGCATCAAATAGTGCCTAATAATTTCCATTTATTCTCTTCATGAAGCGTACCAAAAGCGCGCTTCGTTCCTGTACAATGCTGCAGAATAGCAGTGAAAGGTTGAAGTAATAGTTTATGCAAGTGCCTACTGGAGGACCAGTGCCTAAGTTATTTACTCAATCAGTTGTTTTTCAATGGCGGCATATTCACATGGGCTGTGCGAGGATTTTGAAGGTGCGTGATGTAATTGTTATACTTACTGATTCCTTATTATAATAACTACTTAATAGTGTAAGTGTGAAATAATTAACATGCATAGTTGATTCAAAAAACACATGACGTGGTCCTAACCCGGGCCTCCAGGCTGTTCCTAAAGCGAGCCCCCATATTTTTACGATTACTTATTTTCAACTTCTTGAACTTCCAGATTTATACTACAAAAAGTTTATAAAGAAAAAACAAGCCTTTATTTGATTTTTATCTAAGATGCCTTTGAAGTAATTGAACACCTGATATTTCATTAAAAAAATTATGAATTTTCTATTTATCGTATTTTATTCATTTTTGTAGGAAATACTTGGTTCTCTTTCATTATTTATTTTCTCCTTTCAGTACCTACGTAATTTTATGAACTGAAATAGACCCGTTTAGGGGACCCGCTTTTGGAGCATTTTTTGAAATATTTTGAATATTTTTTAAATAATGATTTATTTTATGGTATTTTTAATAGTGCGAACTATAATGTAACTTAATTAGAAATGTGTTCAACATTTTTTCAATATTTTTTACTTCGTAGTTTTGCCTGTATGTGCATGTCCAAAATAAAATGGGGATCATCTTTTGGCCACTTTTCTCTATTCACAATATTCTTTCCGTTTATTGCAAAATAACTTACGGACAGAGACATCTAGAACTAATGCGCTATATTCTGATTTATTTAGGATATATTATTATTGAAAACTTTATCTCGAGAGATTTTAAGGTAGAATATTGACATTATTTGTGAGATGAGAAACGAACAGATAAAAACGTATACATTTTTATGTTCCTATGCAATTTTGCGAGAAGCTATAAATATTCTTCGTTCGCGAATATATTTTTTGCGATTTGGTAAGCTGTCTGAAGATAATTTAAGAACACTTTTTTCGGAGAGAAGCTCTTTATTCATTTAAAACGGAAACCTCTTTTCCCTCGAGAAATTTTTCAGTAATTAATTTTTTAACATCAATGGATTTTGTAAAGTTATTTGTCAAACAGAGCTCAGAAGAAAGAAGTTTCGAAGAAATGAAATCAACTCAAACTTCAGAGTGACGTCAATCCGCTTTGGTTTTCATTTTAGTCGAGAAGTCAAAAAAAAAAGGAGAACAAACGGCGATTTGTCGTTTTCATTACTTTTTTTTTCATCTTTCTTCTTTTTACCCCCTCTCTTTCTTGTTGTTTCCTTGACCACAGTTTCCATTTTACGGCCCCCCTGTCGTCCTCCGAATCCCATGACTGAATCCTTTGTCGCTCTTGTTGGCAGAGGACGCTCGAAATGAAGTTTCCGTGCTAGGAACTCTCCACTGTGTGATCTAACATTTTCGATGGAATTAAAAGGAAAGCAAATCTTTCGTGTTTTGGTCGTGTTGTGATCTTAAACCTGTTTGCTTTGGTTTTCCCTTCGCGGCGCCCTGATTTCCCATCGTCCCTCGCACACAATAACGGAACCTCCGAAGGCCATGGCTCACAACGCGACACAGGACAATGGAGAGCGTCTTAACGTTTTAATCACATCACCAACTCATTTACTATCTTTTTTCCAAAAAAATGACAATCCTGAAATATTAATCACACCCGGCGTCGCTTCGACGCAAATTTTATGGTTTAATTGCTGCTACGACTTAATCTCACTCTTCCGGCTTTAACTTCTCGGATAAAATTATTTCTACCTGAATTTAATCAATAAATTAATTAATAAAAATGTCTAAAATATATAAAAAGAATTTTAAGTAAATTTTGAATAATTAATTTTTAATAATTAATTAATTTTCTTAATAAATGTGAATAAGGCAATTAATTAATATGGATGTTTGCCAAATGTCATAAATTTATGCTTACAGAATAGCTGCATTATTAATGTTAGTGCTGGGGATATTTTTGACCAAAGCTATTCTCAAGGCATTAGAAAATAACCAAAAAAGGAATAGCGGATATTTGATTTATCGGATAAACAAAAAACTAAGCATCAAAATAACAACTTCCCCTTTTGGGTTTATTTTCTCTGTTGCCTTGAGATTTTATTCGACGAAAATATATCGACAACGACAATTTCAAATAGTATGCAGCCGTAGAATCATATTGGTTTTTGCAGTCAGAAGGTTGGTTTAATTATAAAAATATAAAACCAATCTTCTTCAATAAATTATTTGCTCGACAGATGACATCGTAGAGTTGTTTTTATGCGAGAAGATCAAAGGAATTTGTTAGATAGATGACAAAATCCATTTCCAACGAGATGACTGCGAAAGACTTAAAAAGAATATTCCACTTGAGAGAGAGAGAGAGAGAGAGAGAGAGAGAGAGAGAGAGAAATAAAGAGAAATTTTAATGACTTTTGCCATATGAAAGTAGTTTCTTTAAAAAATAGAATAGAGCATTAGGATCTGAAGATTTCTCCTTTCTATGTAATCATTTCTTTTTGTAGTTGGAATATAAAATCGATCGTAGAGCAATATTTAAAATCTTATTATAAGGTTTTACGATGATTTTTTTCTTGCCTTTTCTCCAACTTCTAATTTTATACTGCATATATTTTTTACTCATGAAAAAATAAGTCTCCTTTTTTCTAATCTAAATTTCTACGTTTTCATTAGAAAAGAAACTAAATAACATTAGTATATGCTTATTAAATGATCTTTCTAATAATCGTACTTTTTATATTTAGGGTGGATACAAAAATTCTCCCCTCCCCTTTTATTTTCGTAATCGAAGAAGATATATCAATTTTGATGAATCCAATGAACAGGAAGTTGTGGGTGACCTATCCCATGGTGCACTTTTCATCATCCCAAATATGCAAATTAGGACACATTCAAATCCTATCTTAAAAACCGTAACAGATACACGAAAAATTCCAATTGAAGACTTGTTCAGCATGAAATTCCGAACAAAACAAAACAAAACAAAAAAATTTCCAAAATCCGAAGAACGGATCACTAACAACCACAATCAAAAACAGAAGATAATGTTGAACATTTCAGGAACAGTGTGGCTTGCCATCCTGGAATTGTTCTGTCTTCTGTATGCTGACACATGCCCTCTATTTGCTTTTTCTCATGAAAGTGAATGTTATTATGGTAATTTTGGGTAATTTCTTGATTTGCATGTTGAAATTCAACTGTTGGTGATCCGTTCATCGGATTTTCAAGTTACAAGAAATGTTCAAAGTGGCCTCCTTGAGCCTGAATGCAGACATTGCATCGTCGAATAAGTGACTCGTATATGTTTTTCATTACCTCATGATCACGTCTAATTTCGTCAGCCGATGCTATTATTCTGACCACTAAATGTGCCCGTGTGTCTATTTGGACACTGTACACCATTTGTTTCAAATGTCCCTACAGATATTAATCCAGTGGATTAAGGTCCGGTGAGCGAGGTGGCCATGCTATGGGCCCATTGCGCCCAATCCATTTGTTAGGAAAGTGCATGTTAAGCCATTCAGTAGCAACTCTACCAAAATGAGGAAGGGCCCCATCGTGGTGGAACCACATCTGTTGACGGACTGCAAGAGGTGTATCTTCTAAGAATTCATGCAGTCTGTTTTCCAGGAAATCGGCATATCTCTGGGCATTCAGACGTTCCCGCAGAAACTCCAGCTCCAGTAGTTGGCCATTAAGAATGCCCGCCCACACATTTACATTAAACCGTTGCTGGAAATGTCGTTGTCGGACTCCATGTGGATTTTGATCAGCCCAAATGTGTTGATTGTGGAATGTATTAATTCCATGACGGGTGAACGTGGTCTCATCAGTCCATGAAACCTTGCTAGGCACATCATTATCATTCGCTACTTGCTGCGGTAACCACTGACAATAGCCTACACGAGCAGGATAATCGTTTGGTTGCAGTGCTTGTACACTTTGTAACTTGAAAAGAAATAAAAATTGGACCCATATTAATAGGACTTTATGTATTTAACTTGACCTCTATAATACCCCCTTAAATTGTTTTACATACGATTTGAATCGCCCTGTATACAGAACAGTACTGCTGGGTAGCCTATCCTCTCGCTTCAGGGACCGCTTCATAAAATGATAATTGGGAAATTTTATTTTGTTAACCCATTTACGTCGAAACTGGTAAAACTGGAAATTGAGACTTCATATCTTAAATTTATATTCTTGTAGCATGTGAAGACATAAAAATAATTTACAAAGACATAAAAAAATAAATCTATGGACGACAGCATATAATCTTATATACTAAATGCTAAATCCTCCGTGCCCGTTTCCATAGTGACGAGCAACAATACAACCTTCATTGTTTCCAACAAATGAAAAAACACTGATTGTTAAAATCCAAAAATCGTAGCCGACGAAAGAGACTATTGAAACAAGTAAAGAGAAAAATGAAGCATTTTTTACCACCCTTTCTCTTAAAATGAAAGTTTAAGTTTTATAACTTAGAAGAAACAGTCTTATTGGCAAAACAGATTCTGACGTCACAAACTGCTCCACACAAACAAAACTCCATAGACATGCAGGAAAAATTGTTTTATTTAAATTTATTTCGGGGGGGGGGGTGCAAAAACCGAAATGGTAAAGAAAAACTTGCTAAAATGTGTTGTCATCAGGAGAAAACCTGTATGTAAAATTTAAGAGCGAATGGAAAAGCGGAAGTGCTTCAAAATTCGACTGAAAGGTTCCGTACCATCTCACAAGATCCAAGAGCGAGTTAATAATAATAATAATAAGGGTGGTAATAATAATAAAAATCTTTTGTATCTTTTTAGTAGGCTACGGTTCAAAATACGAGTATATTGTAGTCAAAGATTTAACTATATATAACTGTCGACATTTAAAATAGCACAATAAAATAAATAAAAAAGTGGGGGAGGCCGTGGCCTGGTGGGCTTTCACTGAAACACAACTTCAGTGAAGTTAAGCTCCACCAGGCACGGCTAGTCACTGGATGGGCGGCTCATCAGTGATTCAGGATCGGCCCCCCCCCCCCCCTCATCATACAGCAGTCGTTAATCCAGGTCCATCCAGAGACCCAACTCGTCGGCCTCAGGCAATACAGGCTCTGGCTCTGGATGGACGTATTGGATTACAATGAATTAAAATAAAATAAATAAAAAAATTAAATCCTAAGTAAGTAATTTTAGCTATTCTAAATTACGAAATTCATTACATTCATTAATTTTAGCTATTATTCTTATTTTTTAATTTTAATAAAAATAAAAACATTCAAATAAAATTTTGAAATTGATTAACAATTCAAGTCACAAGTAGGTAACATTAGTTTTTAGATTTTATGATATTCATTAAATGTGCATAGTAATAATTTTTCAGTTGAATAAATTAATAAAAAGGAAAAGTCATAAAATAGAAAAGAAACTCCAATGGAATAAAATGAAAAGCAAATATCATTATGTTTTTCTCATTTTATAATATTCATTTAATATGAATAATTAATTATTTTTTAGTTTTAAAATACAGGGTATATCTAAACCCCCGTCACAAACTTCTGGTAGATTACCCACAGCGAGATGAAAAACAAAAGTTCATATAAACATAGTTCGGATAACGAACCGTTTATGAGATTTCCGCAATTAAAATTGAAGTTTCACCAGCTGGTCTTTTTACTCTGTGGATGGCAGGTGACATGCGAACAAGCTACAACAAATTCTTGAAATAACGTCCCATTTATTGGTTATTAACATGTACGCCTGCTAATAATTCAGGTGTACCTAAACAACCATTCAGGGGGGTGAAATGGGTACTGTAGTAAAAGGTTCGTTATCCGACCTCCCCCCCCCCCTCCGCCTGAACGGTTTGTTGCAAACTTCACTTTTAACTGCGGAAATTTCATAAACGGTTCGTTATCCGGACCCTGTTTATATGAACTTTTGTTTTTCATCTCGCTGTGGGTAATCTACCAGAAGTTTGTGACAGGGGTTTGGTCGTGCAGTATCCCCCCCAAAACAGTCTGCTGTTGAAATTGAGCAATGAGGGAGGTAAAAAAAAAAAAAGACCGGCGAGCCATTTTCACTGAAGAGTAAAGCTTACATCTAACAGTTGTAGATGTGATTTAGCGTTAGATTATAACTGTCAAATTGATAGTAGTGACTTTGTCACATCGTAACCGGACACACTGTCTTAGCATCGCTCTCATATTGACAGCGACTTTTTTTATTATTGGCAAAACTGTCAATTATCGCAGTCCTGTCAATTATCACAGTTCTGTCACAGATCAACTGTTTTTAAAATAAAATCGAACTTACAGTTTCCACTGTTGCGGTAACCGTCGTACGCCGGGCTTTCGAATAAAATCAAAAGAGCTGTGTCTGACGCGAACTGTGGTGATCCGTGGAACAAACCTGAGCTAGGAAAGAAAGCCAATCTCTCTGTTCTCAAATCCATCTTTGTCCCCATTCTCATCTATGGTCATGAATCTTGGATAATGACCGAAAGAGTGCCGAAATGAAATCCTGGGAGTTCGGCAGGTGTTCCCTACTAGATAGAGTGTTCAGCATCACTATAAGGCAGTCTTTAGATGTTGAGCCGCTACCTCTCCGCATTGAGAGGGCTCAGTTACTTCAGTATGGCCACATGTACGGATGCCGCAAACTTTCTTCCTAGACAGTTGCTATTTTTCAAGTCGGTGGTCACATAAGAGACCAAGGCGTCGGCATAGAATTAGGTGGCTAGACTACATAGAGCATCTGAATTAGAGTCGCTTGGGTATTACCACTGCGGACATGCCCCTGATGGCGGGACATCTCGGGCGCTGCCCCCGCGACCTTAACGGATAAGCAGGTCTGTAAACTAAGTAAGAGAACATTTTTAGCCTCGCATTCATATTGACAGCGATTTATTTACTATTGGCAGTCCTGTCAATTATCACAGTTTTATCACAGACGAACTTTTATAATTAAAATAGAATTTACAGATTCACCTGTTCTTGCACCGTCGTATGACGGGCTTTATTACTAGTTTTAAATAAAATCTATGTTTGGAATCGCTAGGCTACGGGCCAGGAACTGACGTCACTACTTAGTTTTCTTGTTAAGTGAATTAAAAGTAAAAATGAAAATTAATTTTTAATTTTTAATTTATCATGGAGCATGTTTAATTTTTAAGTATCATGAAATAATTGGCTATTTATTGGACTGCATTTTCATTTCATCGAAATTTTTATTGTGAACTTCTCGGACTTTTCGGATCTTAATTTCAAAATTTAAATTCTTCAAGATCTTCAAAATTCAAAATTTTTCATCGTTATCATTTTATATTGTCACTTTTAAACAAGTGCCGAGTCAACAATGATGTCCGTTTCTACGAGGTGTGAAAATTATTAGCAATCTTGAGATTAGTTTGACCGTTAGAAGCTTTGTTATTTAGTAATCTTTTAAATGTTAAAATCTTAAATTATAAATTATTCTTTTGACCTTTGTAATTATATTCTTGTAATTTTTTTATGTCTTTGTAAATTATTTTTATGTCTTTACATGCTACAGAATATAAATTTAAGATATGAAGTCTCAATTTCCATTTTTACCAATTTCGGCGTAAATGGGTTAACAAAATAAAATTTCTCAATTATCATTTTACGAAGCGGCCCCTGAAGCGAGAGGATAGGCTACCCAGCAGTACTGTCCTATATATTTTTGCAACACCCTGTATATTCCAACCTCACCAAATGACTGAAATCGCGGTTTATTGTTATTTATAAGATGAAATTGTCTCTTTCTTCAAATGAATCATGAAGTTGGAAAGAAACACAATTTGCGTCTTCATAATTTCCACGGAAAATTTCATCCTAGAGATTCCATTCAATATTCGCTATTGGTAATGAGGTTTCTAAGATCCTAATAACTGCTCCAACTTTGAGTATCAGACTATGAAGGGGCAAGCCAGATAGCGTTTGTTTCGTTAAAATTCAACAGGAAAGAGAGTTTGTACTTCTTTGCTATCGACATTTGTATTAGACAATAAATTTAGGATATCTTAATTAAATTTGGGTGCATGCGTATTTTTCGTTTTTAATATTACTTCAGGAAGCAGTTTCATTAGCAATATCGCCATAGAGAGCATTGATTGTTACTTTAATTGGACTTCCATAAAAGATCTTAATAATCTAAGAAAGGAAGTCGGAATTAGCGTCTGAAGCACAATTCCCAATATCAAGTAGCTATTGATTGAATTCATTCTGTTTTACATTCCTCATGTTAGAGAATCTGTGGACATATTTTCGCCTATTGTATAAGTGGGATTTTTAAGAAATTAAATATAAAATTTTTTTTATGACTGTCGCTTTTAAAATATAATTCAATTTCAACTAGCTTATATTTAAGCTTAGAAATATCATTTTTAATGAGGCAGATTTAGTTTTACAATGAAACCCCCTCGACGGCGAAATTGCTAAATGGTCTCTTTTCAGAGATGGTTCTAAATTGGAGGTTTCCCTAGCTCAGGAATTTTTGCTTATCTGCTGTTGAAAATAAACAAATCCGCTTTTCTGAAAATTTTCCAGCCACGAATTGCTAGGAGCAGTCAATTTTGAAATTTCCAGTTGGAAATTCGCTTTCCAGTGTGTTCACAAACAACTTAAAAGCTTGTGCATCTGTTTGTTCATAATTTAATAGTAAGAATTCGTTGAACTTGACTTTTACTAATGTTAAATTCAGCAGCTACACTTCTTTGGTAATATTACGTGGCAATATTATCTTGTAGATTTGTTTCTTGGTCCTCACAAAAAGTTTTCGTAAAAAATTTCGGAAAAATACGCCGAGGATATTAATACATTTAAAAGTAGAGAGATAAATTTTTAAATATCATCTTAGAAATTATCAGTGTTAAATATTGTTTAAATTGTAAATTTACTCTTTTAAAAGCGCTTTTATCTTTTGTTTAATACTTTTTGCTGAGGTAAAAAATTGTTTTTAAAGTTTTCACAATACTATGAAAGATCATCTTTCTGATAAAAATAAATGTTTGTATTGCCTGAACTCTGTATATACAGGGTGATTAAAGAGTCTTTCTCTTACCTGTGCAGAAAATGGAGATATCCCATGTCTGTTACAGTCAATAAATAGCCTGCCTACCCACGACTTGATTATGCAAAGTAGGGTATATACAAAATTTATCTCGTACAGAAAGGGACCAATTTACAATTACAAACTTTTATCCGCATTCAATTATGAAAGCAACAGTTAAAAATGTATCATAATCGAATGTATAGATCACTCAAAATGAAAGTGAAACATTTCTACATGCAACTCATGCTACATGTGCAATTCATTGCACAGTAAGATGGCTGATACACAGTTAAGGAAATAATTGCCAAGCTCATGTGCTATGATGCTGCTAATGAGAGTGCAGCTCGGCTTTATTAAGTACCGAAAGGTGCTTTATGCTATCAGTGTGAGGAAAAGTGTCTGTCCGTCCGTCCGTCTGTCTGTCTGTCTGCCTGTCTGTAACTAACTCCTCCAAGGGTATGAAAGATTTTCAAAATCTGTTTTCGTCAGTCAATGAATATGAACCATGGCACGAACCAATCACAAATATTATCTAAATCGGTTCATTGGCACGTGCAATAATGGTACCTCTATTTTCCCGCCTAGCAATTTTCAATGGTAAGATATATTAAGTAATATATCAAACAAATCGTAATCACGAGATAGAAGCGGTTATTCATTATCATTTTCGTCCGTCGATAAATATGGTACATGGCACGAACCAATCACAAATATTATCTAAATCGGTTCAATAGCTCGTGATAAAATGGTATCTTCACGACCCCACCTAGCAATTTTCAATGGAGAGTTATATTAAGTAATATATCAAACAAATCGTAATGACGAGATAGAAGCAGATAAAAATTACTATTTTCGCCAATTGATAAATATGGTTCAGGAACCATTATGGTTCATTGAAATTTTCATTGCTAAAATATGGCATGTAATATATCAAACGACTTGTAATGAAGTGTCATGAATGAATATAACGTAAAATTAATGACAGTCGAAATTGGTTTCAAGGAACCTGGTTTAGTGGAACCATTATGGTTCATTGGAACTTTCAATGCTAAAGTACGGCATATAATATATCAAACGACTTGGTTCAACGGTACGTGATTTAATGGTATCTTTATGGTCCATTAGAAAATTACAATGTTAACATAGGGCGGTTTAAAAATATGGTTCTGCGAATGGTTTATTTAACCTTTCGGTACTTGGTTATGTCATTTCTCAATGGTTCATTAGGATATGCTTCTAAACAGTTAGAAATGATTCCGTTTCATTTCTGAGTGATCTATTCATACGATTATGATGTGATTGTTTTTATTGTGCTCACAATTTAATGCGGATAAAAATTTGTAATTGGAAATTGGTCTCTTTCTGTTAAGGTTTTGAGATAAATTTTGTGTGTTCAAATTTGCATAATCAGGCCATCGGAACGGCACCAGCGACGTCCTATTTGTTGGCTCTAACAATTTTGAGATAACTCCAATTTAAGTACAGATTACAAGAGGCTTTTTAAGTCGTCGTTAATTCACATAGCATAAAAGCAGAGGTTATTAGTATGTATAATATGTCTTTGGATCGGTGAAGGCGTTTGGAATGCTTTCTAACACTTAATTAATGGTGCAGTGAAACCACCGACCAGTAGACACGTCTGTTCAAAGAAACAAAACTAGAGTGTGTCGAGTTAGTATCCGATTTCAATTATTAGACATTATTGCATAGGAAATAAGCTCACCGAACAAATAATGAGTCACCTCACGTGCTTTAGGTAAGTTTGGCACAGGAGGGCGCAAATGTAGTAGATATTGTCAATAAATTAATCCGCAGGTAATGAATTGGTTAGTATTGTTCTGCAATACCAGGTCTTGATGAAAAGAGTGATTTTGCTGTGGATTATGACATAATGAAAACCAAGAACGATTTATTTAGGCGAATACGTATTTTGGTCTCCTTGAGACCATTATTCAACGCTGACTACAATATGCAAGAACATAACAGGCTATTTATAACTATATTTGGACGCCTTAGACAACCAATCAGCACATGGCCAATAAGAAACTAAAGCGAACACATTTACAACATAGGTCAAGAGTAAAAACAATGTGTCCCTTACAAGGACCAACATACGTTCTTGGTATGAACAACTAGCCATCCTCGTAACTCTGGTCGGCGAAAGATACATAGACAGAGACTATCGACGTGTTTCACGCATAACAACATGAAATCGCTTTCAAATCAGCTTACTGCACCGATCCGAGTGTCCAGTTCTCTGTCCTGCCACCCATCAATCATAAATGCAGTCTCAAGATATTTGAACTTCTCCACCCGTTTCAGTTGGACTCCCCTAACACGAAGAGCACTGACCAGGCTGACTTGAAAGCACCAGAACAACTTCTTCACACTTGTTTGCAGACCGATATAATGCAGGTTGAAGGTTAGAGCAAAAAGACCCATGTTCGCAGAAAATAGTCACCTCTCTACCAAACAGCCGCCCACACAAACATGCTCCTCACCTCGGTTCCCTGTATCCAGTCCATAAAGATAATGAACAAGAGAGATGAAAATACGTACTCTTGGCGGAGTTCAACACCCACGATGAACAATGCTGACTTAATGCCATTTATCCGGCTACACATCTCAGAGCTTTCGTACAGACATGATACAATCAGCAATTGCATACTCTTGTGAAACTCTCCAGAGTTTTTCCCGAGGAACTCGGTCATTTGTTTTCGAGGCCCACAAAGCAAGCTTAGACATCTTTTGCATATTCCCAGGATTTCTCGAATATTTGCTTTAGAGCGAAGATATGATCCGTATAAACATTTTATTACTAAATTTATTCAGACATCTCGAGACGAATATAATTGCCAAAGTAGTCGCCTGTAGCTTCCAGTGGACATGTCGTTTCAATGGTGTTAAATCAGGAGTACGTGTGGAGAGCTCAATTGCACCTCTTTGCCTGTCCAATGTCTTTGCAAATTCTCATCCAGGTAAACTCACACGTCTCGCAAATGTTTGTATGGTGGTGCGCGTCTTCAAGAAAGGAAAATGTCTTCATTTCCATAAAGTCCATAATACGATTCAATTTCGGAAAAAATCCGTAGATTGCGCTTGTTATTTTTTTTTTTTTAATTTTAATATAGCGAACTCATTATTTAAATTGCTCGTATATTAAAAACTGCCATCTGTCTGCCGATGTTGTCTTGGCGTGTGACAGTGAAGCCTATTTAAAGCATTAAAAATGGTGCAGTGAAGCCTCACTTATCCCAAGATACACAAATAGGCAAAAAAAAAGTAAATAAATAAATAAATAAAAAATAAACCCCAGATTTTAAATGGAAATACGTCATGTGTTAAATGCAAGAAAAACCATTAATACGTATAAGACCCCTTGCCCCTTCTGCCAACTCAAAAGGCTCCATTGCCCCATGTAACTACAGTGAATGGCCTTCCTACCAACATCGACCAGTTACTATTTCTATTTATTATTAAAGTGTATTAATCGAAACTTTATTTAGCTTTTATTCGGAACTACCTATCCTTTAGCTATTAAAAGATACCGCAATTTTCCTAAACGAATGCAGAAAGAAGCCAGCTAGACCAAATGAAACAAGAAATTAATCCTCCCGAGGAAGGTATAGAAAAGTAGCGGAAGCGCTGAGGTCATCTATTTTTACCTTTTTATCTGCACTTTTAACCAATCCCCCCCCCCCCATTTTTTAATCGAAAAATTGATTTTCTCGAACGTAGTATTTAGAAAATGAAAAGGAGATCTATCTTCTTTCGTTTCTCATCATTTCCGAACAAATGATATATCACATGCCATATGTTGCCATAGTTCTAAAGACCAAGTAACTGCCACCCCCCACAATTCCGACCCCATTGGGACAATTTGGCCCAAACTTTACAGTAATATTGATCTTGCTTAGAGGAATCTGCATAAATACGCGTAGACCTTTTGGTCCCGTCTAATTTCTTCCCCCGAAACTCCGACCCCAGTGGGCCAATCAAAACCAAACTAAATAGTGAAGGTGCGCATGCCCGCAATAAGCTACATTCCGAATTTCAACCTTCTACCTCAAAAAATGCGGAAATTATGAAGGGAACGGACGGACAGACAGACGGACATTATGAAAATAATAAGTTGCTCCATTCTTCCGCTACTTAATAAACAGACAGCGAGTCAAAAAGAAAAAAAAAATAGTGTACGCAAACTGGGCATATGAAATATGACAGACCGAGTGAAAGGGCAAGAACGACAGCTGGTTAATGAGACGTTTAAGTTTTAACACCCCACTATATTTGAAGACGACATTCCGAAAGTAACATGTTTCTGAAAACGTGAGTATATTGATGATTTATGGTCTAAGTTGAAGATGCCAAGAAATTGCTGAATAATATGAGGGTGTTGATGATTGAAGAACAAATATTGTAGAATGTATGAATAAGTTGGGGCAATGAAGAATGAAACGAGGGTGCAGGATATTTCTATCCTTCTATTTATGTCAATGGTTCTTTAATTGTTAAAACGTTCTTCTTTTGTTAACTTAAATATTTGAAATGATCTTCAATAGTTTGATGCCTTATGTTATGCTACAGTTTGATAATCTTTATTCATTCATTTGTATTTCTCACTGTTTCTCTACTTCTTTAACGATGACAAATAAGCTTTCTGTTGATTTAATCATTTCTTTCATCGTGATCAGTAAAATTGAAACAGTAAATATGTTTCAAAACTTTTTAAAATATGCAGTTATAACTATGACGTAATTGGAGCACTTTGGTCATCTTAGAAAAATACGCTGTAAAAGTATTAATTCGCAAATAAAAGGGTTTTGTTCCAAAGCTTTTCCCTAGCAGTTGTTTTTGAATTTTAACTCAAGATTTCTCTGCAAAACTATATCGAAATAAAAACAAACGCTGACCCTAGTGGCTGGCATCAACTCTGCAGTAAACTCCATTATGTTAATTTTCATCTAGATGGACTGCGCGAGTGAAAACGTCGCCTGATTGAAGTTTTTATTCATTGCTTTGAAAAAAAATTTGCTTGAGTGAAGAAAAAAAATTACGTGCCAAAAAGAGAAATAAATAAATGTTGGCAATGATTACAAGACATTGCACTTTGTTGCTATCTTTTGTTGATGCCGTCTCGACAGTCAGTGGTTCCCATAGGGGTTCCTTCAGCAAAGGTCCCCATTTGAAATGCACGCTCTGTCCATCGTTGTCCCTCGCCACACGAGTCACCAGCGGTCGAGAGAAAAAAAGCGAAGAGAAGAAGGGGGGTGGGTTATGGGTGGTGGGTAGGTAGATGGTGGAACGGAGGTTCTTCCCTTTCGTCCCTTCCATCTGAAGAAAGAGAGATGACAATGGACAGGCTGAGTGAGTGATGGCGTGGAGCATTTGCTTATTCATTCCGCCAGAAAGGGTCTCTTCGTGGCTCAAACATAACATCCAAATTACCATCCACCCATAAAGGAGACGAAAGCTGGAAAAAAGTTTTTTTCTCTCCTTTCGAACTGATTCTTAAAGACGATGTTCTCACTGTCAGTTACATGAATAATCATTTCGCTTGACTATTTTTATTTCTTTCTCTCGTTTCTTTTCCACTCAGTCCTTCGATAACTTTCTGACAGGAATTTTTTTTTGAAGTTATTCTTTCGTCTGTGAAATTTATTTTGGCCAAAGAATAGCTCTTGTTAGGATTTAACCTCTTATTTAAATGAAAAAGAGAAAAAAGAAATATAAAAATAGTTTCCTTTTTGTTAACCCTCCCCTTTTTTTTTCTTTAAAAAAAAAAATCTCTTATTTTTTTAATTTATAAGTTAATTTTCAGCGAGTTCAAATTCAAAGCTGTGCTCTTTAATATTCGTTAAAATAAAATTTAACTGCAACCCATGACTAAATTATTCTCTAATTATAACTCACGTTCTCGTATTAAATTTTATGGCCTGCTTATTAATGATTTATTGAAGCGCAAAAATTTAAAACTCTCCCTAATCGTTCTTTGAAATTGATAAATGGGAACTAAGCCGGTGCCATTTATAAACAAAAGGAACAGAACTGCACAGTGACGACATGCTGGTTCTGGTTCGTGGGTTTAGATCCCGCCGTGGTATCAATTCATTATCTAGCCAAACTCTGCAGTCAGAAGAGAACCATAAACATTGTAACATTTTCCTATCTTTGCGTGCAGTCGAATTTTTTTTCATTTTCGGCGTTTTCACATTAATGATGATGATAGGAGGATGAAAGTGATAGACCGAATCAAAATTAAACGCTTATGTGCACATATTTTTTTTTCGACATAAATAGTGATAATTTATTTAAAAAACAACGCATCATTCTGTATACAATATTCTTTGTCTCCTTCCTTTTTATTTTCTGGTATACGAAGTATACGCAAAGCAGGTATTGTAATTATAAAAGAATTCGACTTCGAGATTTTAATGAACCTCATTCCAAACGTTCTTGAAATTAAATCTCTGCATGTGGTGTATGTGTGTATGTGTGTGTGTGTGTGTGTGTGTATTTGTGTACCGATTTGATGCGTCAGACGCTTCATTTTTGTTCGAGCCATTTGGGAACTAATAGTTTGAAGGCCTCGTGTGTTCTGGGTAAGATCCTTATGAAATTTCCTTGTAAGCGAATTTTTGCTGCGTATTCTCTTTAGAGAAAAATATATTTTGCAATGATTCAGCGCAACAATCGCGATGCTCGTAGCGGCTTGGTTTGCGTCAGCCTTTGTTGCGTTCCGAATTCGCGTCGCGCTCGGTTGCCGTTTTGTAATTGTTGTAACTTTTCCTTGGATATGGAAAAACAGAGTTTAGTCAGAGTTTTGCCGGAACAGCAGCGGAAGGTAGTTCTTGGAAAAAATGGAAATCCTGACACCATGACAGATGGTTGCTTCGATTGTTAGCTCCCAGGTCTTGGTTTTTAGCAAGAACCTCGGTCTATGTAAGGCCTCCGAGGATAAGCGCCAATAATCAAATCTCAGGTTGATTGATGGTTCAGAACTGCGAGAAGCGACGCATTTCCCTAATGAGACTACAACTAGGAATTCCATGCGGAAGCGGACGCCGAGAGATACAAGAATTGTGTCGGCCGACAAATGAGTTGAAATGTCATAGACAGATATGTGTTAAATGAACTATTCTGACTTGTTTGTGTATTTATTATTCTTTTTTAGATGACTCTTTTAAAGAATTTCAACTTTAAAGAAGTTCCGATCATCACGTACTCAGATTATGTTTTTGGATGCGTGTTTGTTTGATCATGTGCCCTGTATTTCACGGGCTCGCTCGGCACCTTCAACGAAGAAGGGTCTTACCCGCTCCGTAGGAACTAGCCGGACCAGCTTCGCTCTAAAGGCTTGGTCAACCGACATCGATCAACACAAGACGTTCGCATTGCTCGGATGGTCACTGTTCAAGCATAATATATTATGATCTGGAACTATTAGATTCTTATAGATTCATCCAGCTGCAGTAAATCACCGGATCGTCAGTGAATTTGGGACATTGCAGTAGGATTGAAAGTGTTAAAAGTCAATGTAGAGTGATTTACCTTTTATTTATTTAGTTTTGATTCCCAGTACTCTGTTCGCTCTTTTCGTTTTGTTTTCGGTAAATATTGAATATACCCATGCGGCCTGTTAAAAATAGAACCCCTTATAGTAACACGTTCTAATTATAGCCAACTATAGATAAAATTATACTAAGTCCAATGGAACGTTCGGTTTTGATCTAGATCACCTGGTTAGGAAGTTATGGAACCTCAAAGATTCCGTCCTTATAGTGAGGACAACAATGCTTAAGCATCGTTATAGCTTGGAAATAACGTGTTGCCCAATTTCGACACCAAAGGGCAACATGTTTCCCAATTTCGACACCAAATGGCGTCATGTTTACCAATTTTGACACCAGAGGCTTACACTTTAAAATTTGCATAAAATTTGCATTAAAATTTGCCACTAGGGGCTGCACAAGTCTAACTGTCATTTGTATGATAAAATTTCATAAAATAAAACGGTTAAAATCAATCATAAAAATCAATTAGACTTCATAAAAATATAAACCCATAACAAAGTATCAATATTCAGCTAATAAAAATAACCTCAGAAACGGGGTCACTTACAGCTTCTTCTTAAAAAAACTTGTATTTTTTTTATTATCATTACATAATTCATTTCATTTACTCAGGATAATTCTAAATAACTTATCCAAAAAAAGAATTTCACAAATGCATTTTGCAATCTTCTAAGTTTAGCCGTAATATTAAAAGTAAAATTTCAAATATTGTAAACTTATAATATACATTTACAAACAAATTTCTCGATTCACATGACATAGATGTATTTCTATGCATGTGCGCAAACGCGCTTTCTTATCCAGTTTGCATGTCAAAGTGTACAGGCAAACAAAGAATGCTTTCTTGTAGAAACGAAGAGTTACTTGTAGATAAGACTTGTGTGCCATTTCATTATGCGTATCAGTCCAAGCTTTGCTCAAATTTCGTACGTGCAGTCCATTTCTCTCTCCACGTTCACTATAGAAAATAAATTTCCTTTAACCCTAAGCAACCATAATATATTTCTGAACCCAAGGCCTTTTATACATTTTCATCCGTGCAGGACAGGCAGGCAGTCGGCATGATGCGACAAGGCATATTTAGTCGGGTGGTCTTATGACATGCCCCCTTTTTAACATGTTTGTCAATAGAAATTCAGAGGTCAATTAAAATTTGATCTGGGATTATTAACTTGATACTTTAATCACACGTAGTATTTTAATTTTAATATAAAATGCGAAAATTCTTTAATATGATGTTTATATTTAAATAATATGCATCGTTTTAAACTGTCGTATTTTAGAAAGTTTGTTTCTAGAAAAAAAAATTATATAGGATATGTATAGTTTAGAAACACCTGACATTTTATCTACTATAATGAAGTCTCATTAAGTTTACACAAAGATTATCTACATTTAAGAATTTAATTTTTTTTATGATAAGCCAAAAAAAGAAAGCGCTTTTAATTAACTTTGTACATTCAAGTTACTAATATAAATTTTGCTAGAGTTGTTCTTAACCCCTTTGCATTAGGTTTATAAGAAACATTGTACTGACAACCGTACAGAAACTGAAGTACTGACAAGTTGTGCCGTATTTAAAATCGGTAATTTAATAAGTGTTTTGAATGAACATGTTTAATAAGAAATAATGGCACGTTAATGCAGTGGAATGAGACGAGGACAAAGATAAAAGAACAGTTGTCACGGGTTATTTTAAGTATTCAAGAATGCATTCAGGATTTAATTTGTTAGTTTAATTATAAGTTCGAATACAAAAAATAACAATTTTACAAATATCACAAACTGATAATTGAAATTCTATAAGTCGGAGAATTTTCTTCGACCAATTCCAATATATTCATAAATCAGTAACAGACAGATAACGGACAATTGGGGTATTTAAAATTCCGGGAGTTTTTCATAGTGATTTTGGGCGAGCAGTTCTCTGGAATAAACTGTATTGGAAAAGTTTTCATCAATTTTTAATTTACTTTCGGTAAATGCTTTAACTCACTTGAATCAGTTTTACTTTACGACGTGAGAAGTTGAAGCAATTGCATTCGCCTGTTTGATTTTTCATCTTGAGAAGCTTCGATACGAAGTCGCACGTTGAAATTGTTTCCGAAATTCCTGTAGATCCCAGCAATTCTATCATCATGCTTGTAAGCCAACGATCGCTGCAGCATCCGAAGAAGTTAGGACAAGATTTCTTTTTTTTTAAATCTCCGCCAGTGGAAATATTATGTAGCGGAAGAAGGGTCAGTAGAAACCAGACAGGAGGGGTCATTCGCTTCGTGCTGTTGTCTTCAAATTCTGCGTCAGCCATCTGCGTGATGCAATAGGAAACGGGATTCATCCGACTAGCAGACCTTCTTCCATTCGTTGACGATCCAGCATTGGTGATCACGGAGAAATTGGAGACTTTTTTGCGGTTTTGGGCGGAGATCAAAGGTATCCAAGCTGGCCGTCGGCTGTTGTAGCCCATCCCTTGCCAATGTACGGCGTGTAGTGGGTTTAGAGACGTTATTCTGCGGTCCAGTGTTGTACTCCACGGTGAGTTGACGAGTCGTGACGTTTCTATTAGCACGAAATAGCATCCCAATCCTACTCTCACCCCTAGGATTGACGAATCGTTTGCGACCACAGGTTTGTCTCTGGCTGGTTATTTTTTGGTTGTTTACCTAGGCCTGGTAAACCCTTGAAATGGCTGTTCGGGAAAAGCCTAGAAGACGTGCGGTTTCGGAAATACTCAGCCCACCTCGCCGGGCACTAACTATCGTCCCACGCACGAATTTGGTCAGATCCTTTGTTTTCCCCATGATGACGGTCAAACCGCTTGCAATTGACAGGTGTGCTCTCGCTTTATATTGGCACTGACTTATGTGACCAAGTGATACGTAGTAATGGGTGTTCCTACTAAACTGGCCACTCAAGGTATTCTACAAAAGTCGACGCATAACATGACCTCTATGTGCACGTTCTAATAGGAATTGATATTGTCGGACAAATGCAATGCTTCTAATGATGGTTCGATGGTTTGCGTATGGACGGCGGTGTCAGGATCTACAAAGTTGTACCGGTGGTTGACGGTGAGGTGTTCAAAACCTCTTTGGTTGAGATTGCGATAGGCCCTCCAGCAGTCCGACATAATTGTTGTGCGGGGGGGATATGTGATACTTACGAATTAACCCCCTAGCATAATACCAACACTCCTTACCAATTTTTTTTCCTACAAAACATGGAAAGTTGGAATTAACCTCACCCTGTACTTAAACTAGCAATCATGATCTGCACACTCCTAATTTAGCTAAGTATCATATACATGTAAAGAACTTGTGTAATGAGCTTTTACTCGTTCCCCTGCCTCTATGTCATGATTAACGATGCTTTTATTCAGTAATTTTCGAAGAAGACATGAAGCTTAACGTATTCGAAAAATGACTGGCTGAGATTTTCCGTAACGACTTTCCTTCATCACTGATATTCCAAAAGTAAATTAGTGAATAGTTACGCTGATATCTTCAATATCGAAAGAAAAACGGAACCCGTGTTTTCAAGGTAAGCAAACCTTTTTTTTTGTGTTCACAGCTTGGTTTAGCTGTCGCGATGTCCCCTTCATCTTTATTAAACAGCATTAGAATAGCCATTTACGTTCTCTTTAACGTAGAGCGATTCGATTCTTATAACTCACCTAATTTATTATTAAATATTAGGAACGTTAGATTCGATCCGGTCACTAGTTTTATTTCGAAAATTACCAAAAGGACCCCCAGTTGCCATATGCCACAGTTGCTGTCACATTCTCAACGTACAACGCGCAGATGGTTTGAAAAATTCCTTAGCCTTCTTTGATTTAGAGTGAAACCATTACTGCCCGGTCATGTGTTCAACAAATCGACGACATGCACCAGAAACTTCAACAACTACGACCAGCATTAGTCAATCGGCAAGGTCCCGTCTTGCATTACGACAACGCTCAGACGCACGTCCAATAATCATCCGACAGAATAATGATCTTAGCTACGAAACTCTTGATCATTCAGCATACGTACCTGATGTTTCGTCAACTAACTACCACTTTTTCAAGCACTTCGACAATTTCTTGCCTGGGAGATGCTTTAGAACCACGACGATGCGAAAACCGCTTTCAATAAGTTCGTCGCCTCCAGAAGTCCAGAATTCTACGCCACCTGAATAAATATCCTTGTGTCTCATTGGCAAAAAGTGTGTTGACTCTGCTGCATGTTTTTTCGATTAATAAAGTGGTGTTTGAAACCAGTATTGCATTTTAAGTAGTCACTACACATCGGCCATTAATTTTGCACCAACCTAATAAAACCACTCGACCAACTTCCACTCGTGAACTGTTCGTACAGTGTGAATAATAACGGCCGTACTAAAAGCGAAAGGAAGTCCAATTAACAACGACGAAGTTTGGCTACATAATCATTCAGGCATACACAAGTTTTATATAGATTATTTTAGCACAGCTGAAACATGATTAAACGCTTATGTTTTCCTATTCTAAAAAGAACATTTTAATCAAGAAAATACATTTAGCATTTTTATCTTAATCGCATTATGAGCAGCAAGTTATTTTTTAAAACTTATCTCCTGAATTTATTTTTTAGAATTTTGCAATTTTAAATGTTTTTGGAGTTTTACGAATCCATCGATTTTTGTTATACGTATTTGAATGTCCATTCTGACTTAGATATGAATTCTTTTTCTGTCTTCTTGTTATTCTACCCTTAGAAAAATCTAAATCTACAGAACACCGTAAAATAACACAAGTAAATAAAATATTTAACGATTTAAAACGATTCAACAAAAAAAAAATTAAATATTTGAATTGGATAGATTCTTCAAACCATATAGTTATTGCTGATACCCTCCCTCTCGAAATAGTGTTTCTCCTTTTCTGGATTCTTCTGTCTTTTTTACGGGTAATTTTCCGCCTACAGACACGGTACATTATGAATACTTCATGAAAAATATCGATGAATTCCAAACACGTTTTTGAAAATTAACTCTATCACTATAGCCAAATGATCACTCATTACATTTATCTGCATCCCATTTATACCTAATTTACATATCTTCAGATTACCAGTGTGTTCCTTCGTCCCAATGAAAACAATTATCAGAAAAAAAATGTTAAAAAATGAGCACTGTCTTGAGATTTTGGAAGGCTTCAAATTTGATTTCGTTTATCCGTCATAACGAATACGTTAAAAGTAAGGTTAAAACATTTCTATTAGAAACATTAAAATCGTAAAAAGAAAGGAGAACATTGCTAGAATACAATAGAAGCGAAGACAAAAAATGTTTTGTATGCGTGTATGTGTTTGTGCATGCGTAAGCGTCTCCAAACCTTGTTACTTCTTCTCTCTTTCTTGAATGTACTGCAAGCGACAAGAAGAAGATTAATGAAGGACGGAAGCCGTATTGCGATGGTGACATCTCTGGCTTTGTTCGAGGATAACGAAAGAAAAAGAAGGCGAAGCTAAATTTAAAACAAAAATTATTCTTTTTTTCCCCTTCTGTCGTTGATGATAGGGTTTTAATTCTCTGGAAGCTTTTCACCTAAAAAAAAACCAAAAAAAAAACAAAACACATTAGATATTCTTTGTTTTAGAAGGTAGCGGAAAAATACATTTTTTGTTTCTAATTTTAAATAAAAAATTTCAATTAAAACCATTAACGAACAATTTTTTTCGGTCTGAAGGGACAGCTATATAAACAAAGTTTAATGGAAGTAAAAGCGTTTTCATTTAATCATTTCAAGCAAGTCTTTATGAAATTTATTTGTTTTTCGCAGTTCTGAATTTATGGTGTCTCTCAAATTGCTATTTTTTTCCTACTTTTGAAATGAGGGAGAAGTAATATTTTTATCTTGATGCGTAATTCTTTATTGATATTTATCGTTTTATTCCACACTTAACGGGTTTTTCCCAAAGTTTGGAACTTCATGGAAGAAATTCGTGGTGGCTGGAAAAAGAATGGATAGACAAGAAATAGAAATGCAACCAAGGGAGAAAAAAAAGTATTGCAATTCGATACCAATGATTCGATCAACGTTCGACAGAAATTTCGGAGGGATGAATGACTAAATACGGCGGGAAGTAAATGGAATTGAAGCACCCGTTTCAGAAAACGAGGTGAGGCTGAAAGAGCTCACATTCTGTTAAGAAAGAGATAGAGAGAGAAAAGAAAATTCGGGTGTAGTGAGAAAATAGAAAAGGAGCGAAAGAAAGCGGACTAGGTGTCTGAGTCGGATGTGATAAATGGCGGCGCGTCACCAACAATGCGGCGGCATCGTCGAATGAGAGCGGCAGCGGAAATGAGAGCGGAAAACGGTAGAATGGAAGAAAAAGAGCAACGGAATAAACGAGGTAGAATTAGAGGAGGAAGAAAGAGAGAGGAAAGGAAATAAAAGAAAATCTCAGATTGAATAATCTAATTGATTGTTGGAGGCAATTCATCTCGTTTTCAGAAATGAAAAAGTAGTCCACGGTAGAGAAACGATGGAGCACACCGAGGAACGTCAAGAAGACAAACCTCTATTGAATTCCCGTGCATTTGGGAGAACCGCCACCCGTGTCCTTGGTTTTACTTGCGCATTTTATTTTATCTTGCCTTTTATTTTAAAAATTTAATAATATCTAGTGAAACAAAGGCAAAAATGGAGGAAGCTTTCATTTATTTTCTCGGCGATGCATTAGAGAAAGTAGAGATTGTGGAGGAAAGAATCTCCATATCTTCTATAATAAATGATATTCGATGACTAAAGGGAAAAGAGAAATGGGAAGGCTTCCTAGATAACGTTGCTCTCCGATGATATATCGAAGCAGACGAAAATGCTCACCCTCCCTCCCAAAAAAAATTCGGTTCCTTCAATTTCTGTTCCTATTTAACCGAGCAATAATGTCAAATGTCCAGAGGCTAAAGAAATGGTTGGATTTTTGAAAGGAGTTCGAAAAGATTAATTTGAAAGTATTTATAAAATTTTAATATATCGAATAAGACTGAGTACATAAGGCGACGCAAGCAGAAAAAATATTTTTTTTCTGAAAGCAGCAATAAATATTTTCTAAAATTGAATGATGTTTTGCTTTTTTAAAGATCTATGATTAAAAACATTATTGACTCTTTAAGAAAAACAGTTAAATTTTCACTCAGAAACAATTGAATTCTTTGCTATACTGTGTTTTTCTATAGAGCAATCAAACCTGAAGTTGGGTAGTAGTGATTTAGATGCACTTCATATTACTCGTAAATATTTTTCCCAAAAGCAGCATATATCTACAGGATGTTCAGGAAATATCCTTCATTCATTTTATTCAAAGGGTAATATGGTTAGGTGCTTCAAAACTTTTGTAATTAAGTTTTTTCATGCACGATAACTTGAAAACGGATTAATTCAAGTTCAACGGTTTAATTCAAGTTTTTTCAAATTCTGTTTTCAACAATATGATGATCATCAAGATCTTGGCTCCGCTGTGTCAATTTTAAGCCATTTTCGTGGACTCATTCAAATCAATTGCACGTTCTCTAACAGTGATCGTAAAGAATACCAAGATATGGCATGTGATATAGCAATCCATTCCTAGTGACGAGTTATGAATGAATAAAATGTTACTTTCTGTTTATCTTTTAAGCAATGTTTATCTGTTTTACCCGTTAGCCTCGCGGTCATTTTGTTTTGATAATGGATGGGATTTATCATTCAGGCTGCCTGATAAAACTATCATGTAAATGAAATGAAACTACAAATGAAATTAAAATTTTATAAAGATTTTGATCGCCTTACTTTCTACATATGGTTTGTTAATTGATGAGAATATTAAGCAATGATGCATCTGGAGCTCTGCATATGCTGTCCATATAAGTTGTTAAAATACCAATGCTTATTATCCTATTAAGCCTATTGCTATTTATATATTTATAAATATTAGTTCTGTTAGGCCTATTCTTATAAGCTGATTTCTATTAGCCTATTTATCAATAGCTAATTTCTATTAGGTCTATTGTTATCAAACAGCTAATTGAAGTTATCAAGTACGAGAGACTGCTATGGTCTTATATATGTTGTGCGTGGCCATTGAAACGATTAGTGTTGAGAACCTCCCTAGAAATGAACATGAGAAATATAGTAGCTACGATGAAGATTCAATAAATTTATAAAACAGCACTACATGAAATTTATAAAACAGCACTACTTTGAGTTTGCAATTTTTTTATGTACTTCTTTGCGCGGTACATCGTCTGCCTCAATCACTGATGTTACACTAATAATTGTACTGCATCTGTACGGGACATCTGTTTTATTACTATAGTTGCAATAAAACATTTGAATGAATTTACTGTCTCAATTACTTGGTAAATTGCTTTGTGGACATGAGCAATACAACAGATTACATTTGGAAGGAATTAAATGGATTTCCATTATTTATTAGAAGCTTTGGTTAAAATTTAAGTTCTCAAATGTAAAATGACTTCTGCGTAAAATGTAAAGCTTCTTGGAATGTTTACAAGATTTTTATTCAATCTCATTTCATCTTTAAACTATTTTTTCCTATTCAAGTTAGACTTAATTCCAATTGCCGAATTATGCAACAGGTCAAGTTAGGCCAAATACATCGATTAAAACAATACTTTAGTCCAAATTGAAAGAATAAATTTGTATCAATTTTATGCACCAACGCTTTGAATTAAGAATTGGTATTGCAGGAAAGCCACTCCTTTTATTGCTAACCAAAGCACGAACTTTCCACTCCTTTTATTGCCAAGATTTTCCACCAGAGCACTGGTTAGTTCAGCCACAGATGAAGGACGGCGAGATCTGGTTCGTAGTCGAAGTTCCAATTCATCCCACAGGTGTTCAATTAGATTAAGATTGGGGCTCTGAGCAGGCCAATCCATTTCTTCAATCCCGTTGTCTTGAAATCTTGCTTTATAGCAAGGAGCACTGTCATGTTGATGCATAAAAGGCTCGTCCCCGAACGGCTCCCACAGTATTGGCAGTGCACAGTTGTCCAAGATGTCTCCATAAGCAACAGCATTCATCGTTTCTTTTAACAGAAACAAGCTGGCCCAGTCCGAACCATGATAAAGAGCCCCATATCAGGATGCCACCTCCTCCAAACTTCACAGTGGGCACCATACACTCATGTAAGAAACGTTCTCCAGGCATCCGTCAAACTCAACTTCGTTCATCTTATTATTAGAATGTGTACTGTGATTCATCAGTCCATAGGACACGTTTCCATTGTTCCATGCTCCAGTTTCTGCGAGCTTTACACACTCCAAACATCGCCTGGAATTGTTTCAGTGATGAAGGGCTTGTGGAAACCAGGGGATGGAGTTTACGAAGAATGGTGATTGTGCTAGAAACACAGAAAGTACGAGGTCTGTTCAAAAAATACGTAGACTGTTTGAATTGCGCGGGCCCTGTTGGTCCCAATCAAAATCGCTTGGCGTCGCCATCTTCTAACAGATCCGCTGATTACAAGGCAAATTTTTGATTGCAAATATCATTATTGGTTGATTAGCTACGCGGTTGTTTGTGAAGTGTATATTTTTCGTTTGGCGGATTTTTAGAATGAGTGACTTGAACAAGCAAAGAGTTGCTGTGAAATTTTGTGTTAAACTCGGAAAAACTGCCACTGAAAAGGCGAAAAAGGCCAGAAATGTGGACGAGTGGTGACTGGTTGTTTCATCACGACAACGCTCCAGCCCATTCAGCCCTCAGAACTCGAGAGTTTTTGGCCAAACACTCGATCACTGTTCTTCCTCACCCACCCTACTCACCTGACCTCGCTCCTTGTGACTTCTTCTTGTTTCCCAAACTCAAAAGACCTTTGAAAGGAAGGAGATTTGAGACGATTCCTGATATAAAGGCAAATGCGACGAAGGCGCTGAAGGACATCACTAAAGAAGCGTTCCAGGACTGTTTCCAAAAGTGGAAACACCGTTGGGATAAGTGTGTGCGTCGGGGAGGAGAGTACTTTGAAGGGGACCCAGATGTGTAACTTCTGAATAAAGTATATTTTGTTTTATGACGTCAGTCTACGTATTTTTTGAACAGACCTCGTAGAATTTCTGAACTCTCTTTCAACAGAAGACCTTCGATTGCTTTGAGTCACAGGTGCAACCACTATCAATTTCTTAGGTCTGACAGTTCGTGGTTTAACTATTGTTGCCTCCTGGGTCTTCCACTTCGCAATCGCATTAGCTGTACGGAGTATTGGAGAATGATGAAAATCTCACGGACTGACTTGTCGAACAAGCGGCATCCTATGAAGTCGCTGAGCTCTTTTAAACGACCCATATCTTAATAATACGAAGCAGATATTTGTTTGAAGCTGCGCGATGCTATTTAAATAATTTACATGTCATTGCCATGCGACACTTGGCACATTCCATAAGTTAAGAGGGGTTTCCCTAAACTTTTAATCACAAAGTGTATTATTATAGCTATACCCTAAACGAAACGGGTCATGCCGATTAAATTTGCCTTACTGTTCTGCAACTTTTAATTAACAACAACAAAGCCGGCACAGAATTTTATTTAGATACGTGAAGTTTAATTTTGTCAGTAAATAAAAGGAGCATAGTGGCTTTCTTGCAATACCAGTTCTCAGTCCAAAGCGTCCGTAAGCACGTTTGACTACAATTATTTCTTTCAATTTGGACTAATGTAATATTGCTGTTGTCTATGGATTTAGACTTATTAGGCGATGCTCAACTCTTTCATCTTGAATAATAAAAAAGTGAAGTATGAAATGACATTGTAGGAAGAAGATGGGAATAATAACAATTTTTTAATTACGCACGCGTAATAAAGACCTAATTAAAAGAATCTGAAACATCCTATTATATTACCCTGTGAGGAAAGTTCAATAAGCTCTGGTTATTGTGATCACTATTTGTGTACTTTTTTATTCCAATCAGCGGCAATTCTATTATCCATAAACAATCTGGAAAGACGACAGTACAAAGAGGACACTTAAAAGAATGGCAAAGCAGAGAAATGAAAACGTCTCGCTCTAAGTTACTTAATGTAAGCGTTGCCCAGATGACGCTAGATCTGAATGCTTAGCGCGTTCGACATGGCAGTTTCATTAAAAGATAGGAATACAGACACAGAGGATGTCAAAAATGTATTAACACTTTAATGGATGTATCCATAGAGCTTCCTTAACAGCAAAATCGAAAGTTCACATTTCAAGATTATGCACTGAATGAAGACGAGCCCGCTCGAAAAAGACCACAATACCATTGAGACGTTAGAGCTTACGATAAGCGTTCCTAAAGGAGAATGGGTAAAATCAGTAGCTTGTTGTAATCAGAATTGTCTAGACACTTTAGTAACAATTTGAGCAGCTGCTGTAATTGAAGAAGTCATAGGTGACTCGTATTCATCCTTTGATATCTGTAGAAATTTACTATTGCAACTTCTATACACAAAACAGTTATTCTTATAACTAATGAACACATTAACTAACATTTACTGTAAGTGAGTAAGGCTTATTTTGTCTAAGTGAAAAATAACTTAAGAACTTGGAGAACTATTCTCTGCATCAGTGATACCTAACTTCTGGCTTATTTGGTTACCTTAGGAAACTTTTATACTCCCTGTTAGCATTGCTTATAATTTAGCAAGATATCATCCTCATGCACCTTTGAAATTTTCGATTCCAAATTTTCTCTCTGCGCCTAATTTAGCAATCTTTAAATCAAGACTGTTGAGTTTTCTTTCCAACTGCTCCCTAATGGATTAACCCCCCCCCCCTCTTCCCTTCGCTCCCTCTTCCTTAAGAATTTTATTAACTTATTATTTTAATTGTCACTTGTTGTTCCTTTACCCGTCCAGGGACCTACCTTGTCGGCTTCTGACCATATTGGCTCTAAACGGATGTTCTGTATAACTAACAATTATGAAATAAATAAATAAATAAATAAAGTATAATAATGATAACAATAACTAATGCAATATTTCACTCCAATCACATTTATAAAGAGAAGAATGACAATTTATTACACTGCTCATAAAAATTAGGGGGTATTTCAAAATGAAAATGAAGCTATAAAAAAGAAGTATTTAATTTTTGTTTATTAAACAAGAACATCAGAAAAGCAAACGACAAGTCAAAGAAAGTTGTCCGATTATGCAAATGAGATGCAAAACTAAACTTTCTTTTCATTGGTCTAAATGCACTATAAAAAGCCTGAAGTACTGAGGTATCTGCGCTTTCCCTGATCATCAAAGTGCGCATTCTGCAATTTCCTTGCTCTTGCAATGCCCCTGCAACACGATTTGGCCGAATCCGAAGCCCGGAGAGCCATAGGACGTCAAACACAGATGAGAGTGGCAGTAGCATTTAGAACATCATGATTCTATGCATATAGGGAACACAATCTTGCCATTTGAAGGCAAATAGACAGGCTATTATTGGCTATGCTCGTGTTTATTGTGGAAACACATTTCATGATTGTTAATACTGAACAAACTGTTTATCAAAGGTGCTTTGATTGCAAATATTTCTTCTGTTTTCTCTTTTTACTACCAATAAGCCATTAAAGTAAAGTTCGAAATAGTTTCAAGTTCACGAATTTTCTTTAAAACTGGAGCCACACACCTTTTCACCCAGACTTTGCACAAAACGAACCAAACGCCAAAAATACAGGACAATAAAAAAGGTTTTTTGTGTCCTGCTACAATATAATTGTTACAGTGGGTGCATTGGGAAGACGTTGGCAAACCGTCGAGTGCCTCTCATAACACTTCTCGAGCTGGAAGTTGCCCTGGAGTAAGCGTGGCAGAAGTAACCTGTTTTGGCAGTCCAGGACAACCACACGCTCTATTGAACAGTCAGTGTGTGGCACTCTCGTTCAGTTCACCCTCACCTATATGTCACTTGCTCCTCAATCACGATAACTGAATTTGCATTTCATTTGCATAATCGGTCAGCTCTTGGACAACTTTTAAAAAAATCGAGATCAAAGGTCAGGACGCCAGATCGGTTTTAGACCTAAGGGGAACAGAGAAACTGCTAAAAAAAACCAAGCCAATTTTAGTAAAGCTTTATATACACATACGAGAAATATATGTATAGGTTCACACACAAATTTTTTGAGAACTCGCGCGCCGCTTATATTTCTTTATATATATATTCCTTATATTTCTTTATATACTTAAAGAGTCGCTCTTATTTCACCGCTGCTTCAGTTGTAATTTACGTATAACTGGAATTTTAACTCTATATATCCTTTAAAACAGTGCTTTTGTAAAGCAAGAACTATTTTTTGTATTTTTTTTTCTGTGTGTGCATGTGCGAGGGTCTGTGAGTGTACAGGTGCGTGTGTGGATATGTGTGATAGTCTGAGATCGTCTGAGAATATCCTTTTCTTCCTATGACATGTTATGCTCTAGTATACAGAGCAAAATCCAAACAGATAATGTTTTGGTTGTTGTTGGATGGCTCGTTGTGCGTGTAGACGTAAGAATTACACGAATTGCGAAGGTCCAGCGGTGACGCTTGATCGGAAGTCGGGAATGGTCCATCACAAATGGCTGGTTCGATTGGTTGGTTGGTTTATTGAGCTTAACGTTCCATTCAGTTGTTGTGGGAATATAGAATCCCCGTGAAGGGGATTAAAGGAACTCTAATGTGAAGCAAGCTAATGATTGTAAGGGATCAAAGATTGGTTTGCCTTTACGCTTCCTTCTCTGAACGTGATGCCACTATTTACACTGTTAGAAATTCTGTGTGATTTTTGGACTGGAATATAGATTAACGAATTACTAGAGCCGAAACATTAATCCTTGTCTCTTTAGCAGGCAACGAATTACTTAGTATCATTAAATACTCATCTTTTATCTATTTTAAGGAAAAGATCAGTATTGCAGATGAAAATCCGTTGGTTACAGTCGTGTAATTTTGTATTATATTATTGATGATAATTCATTTATCTTAAGGGAACATGTATGATGAATTTTATAACAGTAATTCGTGAATAAGTATTTATGCACAATTAACCTGTAAAATATTAATAGTTGGTCCATTTAAAAACCAATCGGCATGTGGTAATACATTGTTAAATGTTACAGATCGATGTAAAATGTTTGTAGAAGGAAGACCCGCATCGATCAGCTCAATCGAAATTATATAGCTCACTTACAGATACGAGGCGGAGTGTTGTAATCCTTCAAGTGAAACAATTGATTCGCTCTTTGGTTGAGTGAACTTTACGTTCCGTTCAGTTGTCATTACAATTGTCTCTTCGCTCGGGAGCAATGGCCCAACAATTATCCCCATCTAAAAGTATATCTAGCTAAGTAAAGCTGAGTACAAAACCCTGTTGGTATATTAACATTTACAAATGAAATTAGAAAAAAGTTATAAGAAAAAAAATAAAAGACATGTAAATTAAAAAAAAACAAAACATTTTATTGAACCGTTCGTCATGACGCCGGCAAAAATTTATGATAAAATAAACATTTTTTAAATGCTCTGCGTATGGTAACAATTACCTGACTTAATATTTTACTTCAAATAAGTGACTATTATTTACTTCTGAAAATACTGAAAAATAATCTTGGTATTGTTAATAAATCAATACAATAATTTTTTTACAAGAAATTATGGGAAAGTTTTTAAATTATACTTTAAAAATATAAATACACCGATGTATTGGAATGCTAATTTCTTAGCGGTGAGTGGTGGACAAATTCAATAAAACAAGTAAACTTTCATTTATTTTTCAGGAGGATTGAACTAGTCTATAAAAGCGGGAAATTTCTTACTAGCAATAAAAAACATGCTGGAATTGGAAGCAAAAGCTCGGCTTGTTTAAGTTGTTATTAATAAAGCAAATTGTAAAGGATTTTTTGACCAATCTCGTATATCACAATGGATTCGAATCTTTTCTTTATTAAACTTTTCTTTTTCGCAATGTATGCGAACTTTTTTGCCCCTGATACGAAATTAAATAAAATTTCTGATCTGTGGAAAACTGTAGATAGTTTTTTGCTTATATAAATCTCTCCATCCATATAAATCAGTGGTGAAATAGTTACAACATATTTAAGTGGCACTCCAAGAATACTTTGCTGATGAATTGTAAATTACCCTGCACAGGGAATGTTCCGTTCCTTTAAAGTCCCTCCCTCCGAAGGAGTGCATCTCTTGAATTTTTTGTATGGATATATGAAATTGTATGAAAATCATAAAATGCACCAAGCTCTAGTATGTGAGTTAATGTTCATTAAATAAGGCTAGCTAAAAGAGTCGGCGTGTACTTTGAAGTTGATATAAAACAAATGTATGTTGTAATGGACTGAAAAACGCTACGCAACAAGAACATTTCATCCAAATAAGCATCCCACCGTGACGAGGATGGAGCTCATCGATCACATGAAAAACTTAACGATGATTAGAGGAAGATTAAAAGGAGTCACGAAGCCAAGTGAAAAAGACGTCTCATCCCTCTGGATCGACCTGACTTCTCAACAAAAGAATGGAAGCTCCCGAACCAAATCACTAAAGAGCAAAGTTCATTTGTCTTCTCTTCCTTAATAAAAACCTCGAACGGCAGTAATGGCTTTCATAATTTTTTAGAAGCAAGAAAATTAGCCCCGATAAAGATATTTTTTATATTTATGAATTAATCTGAGGAATGTAAGAGTAAGTTTAGTTGAATGTGTTTAAGTATTTATCGAATAGTACTGAAAAGTGAGATAGGTTTAAATTCACCAAGAATTAAATTATTTGGTAGTGCCGCTTCTCGCATAGAAGATGTGGATCTAGCATAATTGCTCAGCCCATTGTGTGATATTCATGTATAAAGTCTGTCTCAAAAGTATAGAGACTTTGCAAAAACTGTCACATTAGCACATCAGTAAATTTTTTGACCATACCAAATAAAACACTATTTATTCACACTGTGAACATGATTATTACATATTTTCAAAAATAAATAGCTTTTCGTTTTTTTACAAAAAAATATTTTGAAATAATCAGTACAAAAAAGTGTCTCAAAAGTATAGAGACTCACCTAAATAAACAACAATGTTCAAGCCATGTTCAAATAAAGTTACCATTGGACTTAATTACTTGAAACATTGATGAGATCAAGTTTTGAAGAAGACTTGGATCCAAATTAAACCAAACCATTTCGATTTCACTTTTCAATTCTGCAATGGAAGAGTACTGTCTACCATTTGCATAAATTTTGTGTGTCATCACTGCCCAAAGGTTCTCAATAGGATTCAAATCACATTGATACCCTGTGCTTCAAACCACTGGTTTGTTGACCGCGATTTGTGTATACTAGCATTGCCCTGCTGAAAAATGCCATTGTTCCCAACCAAAAAAGACATGAAAGATACCAAGTGGTTTACCAGTGTTTCTTGGTACTTTAAGGAGTTTTGTCTCCCAGTCAAAAATGCCAAACTGGTAGTCCCATTGAAGGAGAATCCACCCCACACCATCACATTTCCGCCGCCTTGCTGGTTGCTATAAAAGGATTCTGGTTCCTTCCTCAAATCATGCCAGTAAAATGCATTTCCATCGGGACCATCCAGGTTCCACTTCTTTTCATCAGAAAAAATTACAGAAAGTCACTCATCTGTCCACGACATACGCTCCCGAGCCCATTCCAATCGACCTCTCTTGTGCTCCTTGGTTAGACGTGGTTTTGTCTTCTTCCTGGTGTAAACAAGTACAGGATTTGCCTTAATTCTTCTGTGTACAGTATCTTTGGATATTTGTCCACCCAGTTCACGTGATATTTTCCGTAAGGAATTTGTACCAGTAGCAGCAAGCCGAAAAATCTGGCGCACATCTCGTTCAGTAGTGCTTGTTGGCCGTCCTGTTCTCTTCTTAGCTTCACATATCCGTTGCTCTGCAATGATTTTGTGTACAACAGACTTGGATCTTCCAATTTCAGAAGAAATTTCTCTAACTGTCTTGCCATTTGCTGTCAACCTCCAGATTTCACTTATTTCATCTTTAGAAATGTCTTTTCCACGAGGCATGTTTATTGTCACTCTTTATTGTGCAGGAATTAAATACAAATTATAAGTTACTTTATAATTTGGACTATTCCAAAGGGTAAATTTTATTTAAAACAGGTTATGACCATTCAGTTTGGAGGTGAGTCTTTATACTTTTGAGACACTTTTTTGTACTAATTATTTCAAAAAAACGAAAAGCTATTTATTTTTGAAAATATGTAATAATCATGTTCACAGGGTGAATAAATAGTGTTTTATTTGGTATGGTCAAAAAATTTACTGATGTACTGATGTGACAGTTGTTGCAAAGTCTCTATACTTTTGAGACAGACTTTAATAGCGCGAATTCGATTACAGTGGTCGCTGGATCCGTAGAGGTGGTCCAGCAAATTGGCCTCTCAGATCTGATCACAGTCGTAATTCTTCTAGGAATAATTGATTTTACAAGATGTTGGAATCTTGGTCCATGTATAACACTGTTCTTTGTTAGTTGAAATTGGATGACGGCGTTTGCAGGCTTCTAACAGATTTTTTCATTTTATATTACAAATGCTCTATCGGGTTGAGATCAGATGATTTGACCGATCTATGATTTACAGGAAATCCTCTGACCTGTAATTCATGTGGGACCACTCCGAGCACGACGGCAGGGTGCACTATTCTGTGAAAAGTGGCCATCTGCTTCGCGGAACACTGCAGACATAAAAGGATGCACCTGGTCTGCAAAAAATGTTGAGGTAGCTTGTGGCATTAAGTGATGTTTCCTATGCTATTATGGGATCAAGTGTGGACTAGAAGAAAAATTTTCAGACTATTATTCTATTTCCCCCCGGGCTATAGTATTATCACGTGGCAAGCCTGATCCATGGATTCTCGTTTTTCCACCAGCGTGGTAGATATGAAGCCGAGACTCGTCGGATCAAGCTACCTTTTTAAGTCATAAAACTAAATATATGAGAGCTATTTCCTTATTAGTGGCAACTCATGGTGAAAGTCGCAAGGTGCAAAGTCTTTCATTTTTGAACTGCAGTTTTTCATCTTTGAACTGTAGGCGCTGCAACCCGCTCTGATGTGTAGCGATCGTGTGCGGACGGGCGTTATCGTGCTGCAGAAGAGGATCCAAAGCTGCCATTCAATCTTCGTGTCGACGACAACCCCGGAATTCCTCTCCGACGGGTTCACCCAACTAGTCCACGCGTTGGTGTAATGCGTGGAAAGGAATGGGGACTATGTCGAAAAGTGAATAGTGCATTACATAGAGGACAAATGTAAGTATCAGATACAAAAAGAATTTTGAAAATCGGTTAAAAAATAAAGTTACAGCCATGGAGGCATTACTTTTCAATATGCCCTCGTATATTACAACCGATACAAAGGAGATACGTTTATGAAACCTCTATAGTCCCTCATTGTTGTTTTTTCAGGGGGAAAATCCTGAGATCACGCACTTCCTTCGGAAGGGAAGTAAAGCCGTTGGTCCCGTGTAGTCGTTTGCCGGCTGCACGTTAAAGAACCCTTGCGAGGCAAAATTTGCGGCCCCTATAACGCCGTCCTGAAATGACCATGGCAGTTGAAAAGGACGTTAATACCAAAACAAACAAAACCAAACCCTCATTGTTGTCTCCAGGAATGTGAAACCATTGTACACTTGTAGCAGCACCTTTTCTCTGAATGGTGCGAATAGGGCGGTTTATCGCCTGCATAACTTCGGGGACAGTTCGGGAACGGATGCCACCTTCACATTGCTGAGGTTATGACGCACTTTTGACTTCCATAAGGACCGATAATGACGCCATTCGTTTGACTGACGTTTCTGTTTGGACTCATACGATCGGGCTTACGTGTCATCCATCGTTATGATACGGCGTAGTAAAACCTCCCCTTCGCTCTCATAGCATTCCAAATGGGTTTGCGCAGCATCGTATAGTTGGCATTTTTGCAATTCCATCAAATGATGTGGAATTCATCGTGATGCATTTAGATCGGTCTCTCACAGACGATGGTATTCTTCGCAGCACAGCGCATGCGCGGAGCGTTCGATGGACGAGACCACTTAATATAAAATAAGTTGGGTACCAGCCTAACGTGTGTATAACGGAGAAACACTGGATCCGTATTCTGGTATGCGTTTCAGCTGATTGAGCCGTGTTGGCGCTAAAAAAAAAATGCCCTCGTAATTCGAGGGTTAACCCCCATTTTAAAAACAGGAAAATTATTTTTATTTTTCAAGGAGAGCTATACATGAAAATAAACGAAACTTTATTGAATACTATTTTTGTGAAATATTTCTGATTAAATTATTCTTGAGCACGCGTTTTTCCGTCTCTCTCTCTCTCTCTCTCTCTCTCTCTCTCTCTGTTCCCTAAAAGCTCAATAGTTTAAACAAACTTTGAAAGTTGTTTTTGTGTAACAATGTATCTATACTGTTGTCCCCCACAGAAACAGTCAAATTGGCCAAACAAACTATGACGTCACAAACTGCTCCACGAAAACAAAACTCCATAGAGATACAGGAAAAATGAGTTTAATTAAATTTTTATATGTGGAAAAACGCCAAAATTGGAATGAAAAGCTCCCTAGTGCCCCCTACACGGCAAGAAGTATCCATAAAAAAGTGGTTTCGGGTTAACTCTTACCGGGGCCGAATCTATAAAGGGACAGACAGACAGACAACTTTGATTTTAATAATAGTAGATGTCCATGATCCTTGACTTAAAGCAAGCGAGCTTTCCTTTTTCTCTGGAAAAAGATAACTTGGATGGTCTCCTGCTGTTTTAATTAATTAAGGACAAGGATCATCGTATTATGATTTTTGTGCACTTGTACTAAGTTGTAATCAATTGTTGTCCTTTTGTTGCCGCATACAATATACGCCAATTGCTCTTAACTCGTTCAACTTTTTTCGGTTAAGTTAAACTATGGCTGACTTGAAATTTTGTTGCAGAATTGCCATGCTCTGGAACACTCGAGGTATTGTACGTGAAAAGCTGATGATGGTTTCGAAATATTGTAACCGGCTCTTCGTATATTTGCGATCAGGCCATGTTCGAAGTCGTTCAGATTCTCTGTTTCCTGCTGTGTGCCAGAGTGGAGCTCTTGCCGTATTTGAACAATTTGGAACTATAAGGCATGTTCAAATGAAAGTGATTCAAAGGGCATTGAGATGGATTAAATGAAAGTATTAATATTTACCCTTTGTTTATACGAAAGAAGAACATCTTATAGTCACTATTATAGACGCGCAGTCTTAAAAAAATCTCCACCTGCCGCAATACAGGACTCCCACTGGGACATCAATCGGCTAATACCGTCCGCAGAAAAGTCTGTTTTCTGCTGCTCTCTGAACCATGCCCGAACAGCGTCCTTAACCTCCTTGTCACAAGATTTGGATGGAGGGAGATTAAATCTCATCCAAAACCCATTTCGCAGGAAGCGGCGTAGACGAGAGAATGATAGTTGTGGAGATAGAAATAAAGAGCCATAAAGCAGATGGTTAATATGAAAGCAAAAGGCAAAAGAACGAATAACAAAGAGTCAACGTCGAATTTTTGAGAGAGAGAGCGCGCATTTTGGCTGTTGGTAGAGGAGAGACGGAGAAGATGAGCGCGCGTATGGGGCGTTGGTGGAGAGATGAAAGAGAGGATGAAAGAAAGAGGAGGTGAAAGATTCGAGAGCGACAAGTGGTAAGAGAAAATGCTGAGTGGTTGGCCGAATTTCCCGGGAACCTGGAGACACGAGCGGCTTCTAAGCGTCCACGTTGGCAGCAGATAAGGCATTTCTCAAAGAGTCGATCAAGAGAAGCCGCGACAAGATCTCTGCGTGGCGTGGTTCGCGGGAACCGTGAAATTCGTTCCTCTCAGGTGCCACAAGGGGAAGGGAAGCTGAGGGCATATAATTTATACCGTCGCAGAAAAATCTCGCTAAGGATTTCATTGCGAACAAGAAGGCAAGGACGTTTTCGTCGCTAACGGAGCTCATAGAGCCTCGAATAGAACGACATGAAAATTAGCCAGCCGGCAACGGCCTAGATGCCCAGGTGAACGGAAGCTTGGAAGAAGATGATGTTTTAAAAGAGCCAGCAAACTCGAATACTATTCCTGAAGGACCTGAGCACCAGGAAGCGATTCATATTCCTGATACACAAGAGGTTGCAGGCGTAAACGTCGGAGAGAATCTTTGTGCAGAGGCGAGCGGAAGCGGCATTAATCCTCATCGCCAAAGCAGCGTATGCGCTTGGCTTACCGGTGAGCAGAGCGTAGCGCGCTGTGAGGCTAATTCTTCGCACCGCAACCGTAAGATTTTCCTTCCGATAGTTTTTAAGCATTACATTGGAGCGTTAGACATAAGGCAACTTAATTAGTGAAACCTTCGTTTAATGTTCATTTTCTTTTGGTTTGTTGACAGGCTTCACCCTAGCCACCTTGATTCCAGAGGTTTGCTACCCACCCAGGGTTCCTGTAATCCTCCCTCAAAAAAGGGGTTACTCAACACTTCCCGTGTCGCACGTTGGTACAGGATACGTAATAAAATTAGACTCCCATCTCTCTGGCAGCACTTTGGCAATGGCCCTTTTCTGTTTCAGCACGATAACGCATCTTGCAATAAAGCAAGGGCTGTAGGCACATGGTTTGATGAAAAGGGGGTTCGAGAACTTGAATGTGCCTGCACAGAGCCCCGATCTTAACCCCATCGAGCATCTGTGGGACGTGTTGGAACGTCGATTGCGCGCATGTGCGGAACGCCCGAAATCCGTGACCGAACTGTCCAAGACACTTATGGCAGAATGGCGAAAATTACCTGTCGAAACGTATCAAAAACTTGTGGACAGTATGCCCCAGAGAGGAATCCGATCATAATGGATTGTGGCTCAGACCCCGATAGTCAGGTAACTTTTGAGTGCCGGGCCTCTCTCTCTCGTAGGCCTCGTATCTGGGCATCGTTAGCACGATACAAAAATTTAAGAATTCATGCTTTGTTTGAACATATGTTTTTGCGAAACAAATTCCACGACCGACTTAGTTTAACAAGAGTTTTTTTTTAAATTTTTTCCTATTCCCTGTTTGGGTGGAGAACTAATTAACACAACTCTTTCAAATTTTAACAATCATTCTAACAAATTTTTCGCTTTCTTAGTAGATGTTTTAAATTTTCATATTTTATAAAAAAAAATACTTGATTCTGGTTTAAACCTCCGCTTTCTATTTTATAGAGCGGGTATTATAATGAGATATGGTCAGACAATGGCCAGAGTTTGTGTATCTATCCTTTAATATTTAAAAAGTATCCTCTTCCTTTACAAGTTTAATGAAGCCGCGACACGTGTCGATTTGAACCAACATTCGCCCCACTGATTTCTAGATACTGAATTTTCCCCTTTCTTCTTATCGATGGGTGCTTTGCATTTGTCGACTCGTCATGCGTTTGTTTCCATCGCTCCGAGCCACGCAGAACAAGTTGAGCCGCAGATGGATGATAGGATATGATGGCAACTCCCGCTCCATGACAGCACTTCGAATACTTGCATCTGTAAACTGAATTAATCAAGAGAAAGACTTCACTCTTCCAATAAGGCCCTGCAGACATTGCATTTCACGCCATACTGTCCATTACAATCACTGATGTAACATTTGATGGTTTGGTTCTCGCGGAATGTTTGGAATCGAAATATGGATCGTTCCCTTCCAGGATATGAAATGGATTTTATTATTTTTTTACTCGTATTTCACTTGAAAATATTTGTAAAAAGAAAAAAAAGTCCTATTTCAGAATCTATAAGCATAGATAGCCTATAACTCTTATAAATGCGTCGACCTTGCCATGTCGTTATCAAAGGAACGCCTTGATTCCGAGTGTCATTTGATTCCAGTTAAAGTGATTCCTTTGATAACGATTCTCTTTCAATGGAATTCGCGAGGACGGCGGCACTGCTGATGGAGACTGACAGGAAACATCTCTCGCCTAAACGATGATGGTCAGGGGGAAAGTCTCGCAGCTAACTCTTTCGACTAGTGTTTCTTCGATCTCAACGATTTTAAAACCGTTTAACCTCCCGATGATTCTACCTGTCTCCCCATCAGGTGGGAACGATCGCTCGCATCCCGCCACCGACTGAGGTTTCATCCGCATACGTGACGTCAACTGCATTAAATCGTTTCGTGGTGCCTGTTGGGTCGATAAACCTTTGCCACTCCACCGACAAAAGTTTGTTCCTCAATCACTGATCAGAATATACAAGTACTTTCAAATCCACTAAAATGCGGATCCTCTCTATAATTGATTGTATTGTTTGGCTGCACTATTTTAAGAAGGACACACAGGGATATAGGACTTAAATTCGGTTATCAAACAAAGATTTCTAAATTCGGAGATCTCATAAAATAGGAGAAAAATAATTTCATAGATCATACCTTATATATGAATTTTAAAAAGATATAGTTTGGATACATCATTAAATTTACCTAACAAATAAACCTGAATAAAAAGAGTGGCATTCTTAAACCTTCATTTAAACCAGATGGGTGGTCAACAGTAGGATTTAGGTGAACAAAAAAACTTTTTTACGGTAAAATTAAAAATTTAATTTCTTATAAATTCAACCCGTTATATCGCTGGTTATAATTTGAAAGATTAAAAGTCACTGATTTAATCAATTTAAACAAATTCAACAAGGCCATATAATACTCACGACTCGTAAGACGAAGCCAAATCAGCATACTGACTCACGAACGTCTCGTCATTTCCTCAAAGATCAAGTACTTTTAATATTGACACCCTTACTCGCTTTTTTTTTATTAATCGATAATTCCACTCAGGGCTCTAGATCTTGCGGTATTGTCATAAAGCGTGAACAGCTAATACAAGTTTCCATAATTGTGATATAGCACCATAATAATAGGATATACACTGAGTGAGCATGTTATTATGACCACCCTGTCAGTATCTCGTTGGGCCACCTTTTGCCTTTAATACTGCGGTGATTCTTCGTGGCATTGATTCCACGAGATGTTGGAAGGTGGTGGGAGGAATCTGACACCATGCCTGATGGATAGCACTGTCTAGTTGTGCTAGACTGGACGGTGGTGGATCCAGCCGTCTGATGGTTCGTTCGACTTCGTCCCACAAAATGAGATCTGGGGATTGTGGAGGCCACCGAAGTAAGTTAAAGTCCCCCTCATTTTCTTGGAACCACTCCTGCACAATACGAGCTCTGTGGCATGGCGCATTGTCTTGCTGGAAGTAGCCATCTCCATTGGGGTACGCCATCAACATGACAGGGTGGACTTGATCGGCGACGATACGGAGGTATGCTGTGCCATTCAGACGTTGTTCAGCACGTATTAACGGACCCAACGGATTAGAGAGAAGCTGTTGATACTGCATAAAGTAGCGGTCCAAGGCTTGAGCCCTGAATGATCCCGCGGGTGGAAGATTTCAAAATCAGAGGTTGGTAGAAATGATATTAAACCTCTCTTAGAAGTAGTCTTTAAAGAGTTCCAAGAAGGTCTTCGAAACTCCTAAGGTTTCAAGATCAACTAACAGTTGAGGCCTAGAGATTGAATCAAAGGCTTTATATAAGTCGGTCTGTGCGATAAGGAAACTCTTACCTCGATCGAGGGCGCGGATTGCCTTTAGATAAATTTGTAAAGGCACCTAGGTCACTTTATGGCCAGGCCTACTTCCCTTTTGAAAAGGAGAAATAGTTGACCATAAGTAATCCACCATCGTACTGAAGACTGCTTTCTCCACTATTTTTGACAGTGGAGATAGAACAGATATAGGTCGATAGTTAACCATGTCATCAGGATCACCCTTCTTAAAGATAGGATTAATTTTTTTGCAGTCTTAAGAGCAGATGGAAATTTTTTATGCATGATGGAAATTTTTTTATGCTTGGAAATTTTGAAGGGGACACTGTGTAAATATATTTAAATAAAGTAATTTCTCTTTAAATGAACCAGTCCCAGAACTTTTTGATCTCACCTCGTAGTTCTTGAAAAAAAATCCTCGTTTTTAAAACGGTATTTAACCCTCGTTAATATTAAAGTTTGCAAGTAATGTTGATGACAGCTTATATTTAATTTCACATTTATTAAAAAATTAATAATTAAAAGTAGAAAATAGTAAAGAAAATGCCGCGACCTGGATTCGAACCAGAGACCTTCGGATTACTATTCGAAAGTTTTAACTACTAAACTAGAACGGTAACCCGAATATTTCTGGTTCGAATCCAGGTCGTGGAATTTTCTTCACTGTTTTCTACATTTCATTAACATTTAAGAGGTATTATGGCGCTGTAAAAATCCATTTGCAATCTTTTTTCTACAAAAATTAACTCGGTATTAGTCAAAAAATTGGTTTTTCGTAACTTTATTTAATGTTATTTTGACCCTTATAATCAATATTTAATTAACGTAAGTCCAATGCCTTAGTAACTCTTAAAGAATTGGCTTTAAAATTTTTTTCGTTTTGCTCGTAAGAATTCAATTCACTAAATCCACACTACAAAAAACAAAGATACTGAATAACGATTTAAAATGTCTTTTCACGCATTTGAAAACTTCATGATGCTGAGAATTTATAATGCTTCGAAGCAAAATTTTTGTAATTCACCTGAATTCTTGGTTATTCACCTCTCAACGTTCGAGTTCAATAATTAAAAGCAAAGACAAATTACAAAAAACACTGTTTGATAAAGACGAAATGGAAAGGGTTCTTTAAAGCGAAGAACAGGAATTGTGTTGAAAGTTTTTAAAAATTTACTTTTGTCATTTTTAATTTAATTCATAAAAGAGAATTCATTAAACTTAATAATTTAATTCATGAAAACATTTCAATACACTTCCTGTTCTTTATTTGGAAAAAAAAACTTTCCCTTTTGTCTATATCAAACAGTGCTCTTTCTAATTTATCTTGCTTCTCTTCATACTCTGTAATTCTCCTTAGAGATTTCCATAGTTTATCTAATTATTTAGGTTGTCTACAGTATTTGAATATTGGATGTGTAAAACATGATCCCTAATTAGTCGAGTAGTATATTTTTTCTGTATGTCTGGATGGTATATTTTTACCAGTGAAAGTAAAATTGAAAATAAACGGAGAAAGATTTATTTCATAAAAATTTTATAATGCGTTTTCTTCTATATCTGTCTTTGAAAAGTAATTTAATAAACATATAATTCTCTCAACCCCTAAAAAAGAGACCTTGTTTCTTGGGCTTACAGAGTAGACAAAAGCAAAGGCAGAGAATGAGATTGAGGAAGAAAAAGAGAGGGACAGGTGGTCGTAAGAGAAGGCTAATTGGTAGAGCGAGCCCTCAGTTTTGCAAACAATTAGTTCTTTCCTCCGTCTCTGCCCTTGTTTGTAGCCTTTCGATTGAATTACAGAGGCCGAGCGAAACGAGTCTTATCCTCCGACTCCAACTGGGCTTAAGGGCCCCGATTTGGACTCTGTGTAAATTTTCGATAACTTCCCTTTGGGGTCATTGCTAGATTATTGAAGGATATTCGAAAAGACCACAAATGGGAAGGGAGAGAAGGTCAAAAGCATGAAGATCACTTGTTGTACAAATGAACAGATTACCTGATGCTTAACCAGGAGCTTTCTCTCAAATTAGTCGATTTATGGTTTATTAAAAGCGCCTGCGGTGAGTCAGTGTTACAAGGGTGCAATAAAATAATAGGTCATTTGACGATATTATGTACAATCATATTATTTAATAAGTTTGATGCGATTGTCGTGATCGATTTTTAAGGCTGATTTTCTTCTTAAAGATGGCTGAATATTCTTTCTTGGTATTTACACAGAAACTCGTTGTTTTATGGTAGGAATCAGTGATTCAATGATTGAAGTCTTATTACTTTACAATAGGCCTTATCAATATGTACATTTTTAATGAATGCGATGAAATTACAGTAAATTAAGATATTTCTGTATAACTGGAATAAATATAGGGTTTTGATACAGCATTACTCCAGAGAGTTACATTGCAGCATTGTCTAGAATGTGCAACAAGATACATTGCAGACTTTATTGTTCCAGCCACAGGAACTAAGAGACCCGGCCGAAAGTCACCTTCACACCATTAAGTCTCCACCACCGAACTTGACAGTTAATACAATGCAGCTAGAAATGGTGCGTTCACAAGGCATCTGCCAGATTTATCACTCCTCAGCACGTGTTTCCCCTGTTCCACATTCAAATGCGGTCACCTAAGCGCCATTGCAATCGTCGCTTGTTATTGATGTCAGTAATGTTCGGCCTGTGAAGAGGCGCACATCCTTGGAAACCCGTGTTTCCTAGCTCTCAACGAACAGTCCGCTGCTGGCGACAACGCCCAACGCTTTTTGAAACTCACAAGTGATGGCTGCCATTGAATATATGCAATATTTCTTCACTACCTCTTCAGAGTTCGACGTCTGCGATCAGAAAGTTTCTTCGGCCTACCAGTTCGTCCTGATGCAGTTTTACTCCCTCGATGCTTCCATTTTACGATAACACGATTTATAATTGATTTCGGTACCTGCAGCAAGGCGGATATTTCACGAACAGATTTTTTACAAAGATGGCATCCGATGATCATGCCATGTTCGAAGTCATTGAGCTTTGCGGCTCACTCATTGTCTGTCTAATCCAATGAGCTCTCAATCATCTAGGGAAGAGTTGCATAAGTTGGGGCAAACCAATTTTAAAAATTTTTAATTCTTGGTGCCACTTGTTGTTAGTTTTCGGCACTTCGTCGAAGGAGGCAGCCGTTGTGCTATCGACAAGGCCGAAGCTGCATCCGATTTTCTACAACAAATCCGGTACGTTTTATTCATTTCTACGTACAAGGTGTACCAATGTCTCGTGATAACTGTCGAAAGATAGAAATATCGTACATTAACCGTGAATATCCTATTATGATTGTTATATCGATTTGTTATTTTATAGCAACATTGTTTCGTGCCGCCATCAGATTTTCTATAATGCTAGATGTCAAAGTTACCATTTTCCTATGTCGGGACCGTTTCAATTTCCTAAGATGATACAGTGTTTTCTCAAGGAACACCAAATAGAGAAGAAACTAACAAAGTTGCCACAACAGAATGAATTTCTATAATCTGCAAGGACCATAGGCATTATCCACTTGCGGTTGGATCCAATGTATCGACTGCAAAGAATGGGCACATGAAACCTACATAACCACGGATAAATTACGTTTTACTTGTTTTGGCATGTAGCAATTAAAACCAAAAGTTGATATCAAAAATCAACATAAGAAAAGTTATGTGGTTGTCTCGTTTTATACAGTCGTTTGCTATGTCCCGTCTTAGGCTCATGTTTCCATAAGATGGGACATTGTTACAATTATGAAAAACCTATAAATAACTTACGATTCATTTGGTATTTAGCACCCATAATTTTCCTGTATTGTATTAAAAGTCCTGTTATGATTCATAAATAACTGTCTTTTGCAAAACCGTATGGTTGCACAAATTTTTTTTTTTAAATGTTCCAACTTAGGCAACTCTCTCCTATCAGCACTTTTATATCGTTCGATGACGTATCAGAACGCGTGAACAGCCAGATCTACTTCTTCGAAGCAACATAGACCCAGTCATGATGCAGCATAAGTTTTTAATCCACATCTTTCAGTTTTCATTTTAAGATTTATATAGTTGAAGCTAGATTTGAACTCTTATGCAACGCCGGGTCCAGTCAGTGAAGGGCCCGATTGAAATTTTTTTCGTGTCCGGATAAGTTTGGCCGTATAGTGTATAATCTGAAAGTGGAAAGTTACAGGAGCGGAATCGGCCTCGGTGGCTCAGTGGTTGCGTGATCGCCTCTGATACCCGAGGATGCGAGGATTTTTTCAGGGGGAAAATCCTGAGATCACGGACTTCCTTCGGAAGGGAAGTAAAGCCGTTGATCCCGTGTCGTCGTTTGCCGGCTGCACGTTAAAGAACCCTTGCGAGGCAAAATTTGCGGCCCCTATAACGCCGTCCTGAAATGACCATAGCAGTTGAAAAGGACGTTTATACCAAGCAAGCCAAACCAAACCAAACAGGAGCGGAAATACGATATGTCACGACGGTGATAGAGCACGCCGTTTTTGAACGGCAGAGACGAGTGGTCTTAATCAGTTCTATCTGTTAAAAGCGTACAGCACCATCAGAAGAAGCAAACGAAAATTATTTTCGAGCGTAAACTCATGGAAATGGAAAATATAAAACATCTAAAATTTATTGTTTTTATTAACGCGTTTCTACATGATTATAAAATTCGTAATTGTAAATCCAGATTAACTCTACACATTTTTTTAATGTTTATCAGGAGTTATTTCAAAATGGCGCAAACATACGCAAGATTAAGGCAATTGTAATTTGATCATTAATTTTTCTAATCACGATCGGCTAATGCAGTTTAGTCATTTTGTAGCAATTTCATTTCTAAGATTTCCTTGTTAGTAAGAGAAATTCAGCGATTCACTGTTACATATTAAATGTCCGGAGAAGGATATTCAAGTTTAACACATAGGCGAGTATTCGGAACAGATAAGGACTAGTGTGCGTTTCTGTAATTAAAGAGCGTTAGGGATGGCGTGTTAAGGAGCAATAATTCTTAATACCCAAAGATTCCAAAAAAATTATTTATTGATACGTTATAAATACTGTACTCTGTGGCCATGGTGAGATAGGCAAATTGATGGCAGTTCGTACTAGTCGTTATCAAGAAAACTCAAGATTCTGATGGTGATGTCAAAGATTCATTGAAGGTCGGATGCATCCTATGGACAACCTGACCATAGTTAACAACAAAATCTATCCTGCAATGCTGCTTTTTTATCCTGCAGGTGGCAGTTTCTTCATGAACACCTCGTAGAACACGAAGATGACCTCTGTCATTACACTGACCACCCCAGAGCAGCATTTCAACCTCGTGGAGAACACAAATAAGTTATAATACAAATACTGTATTGAGCACCAAGATAACAGCCAAAACTGTGAACACCAAGATAACAAAAACTGTGTTGTTATCTCGTAGAGGATGTTAAGGACACGTTGAAATGACATATTCAATAGCAAGAGCCTCTACCAACAAATCTGCGAGAACAAAGGGAAAATCTGGTGAACGACTGGTTCTTCAAAACTACTGTCCATATAAACATTTGCTCTTGATTTAAAGTAAGATGAAAAATATAACATAAGTAAGACATGTTTTAACGGAATTAGGACGTTTCTCAGTAATATTATTCACTGTTAGATTTAAAATTCTGCTAAAATTTGTAGAATTAAGGAATAACATGCAATGAGTAAGTCTAGAAATAATAATTCTTCATAATCAAATATAATCTAATTCTCTCATTTAATCTATTCAATTTCCTTGCAAAAGACGATCTTTATCCATTTAATAATAACCTAATAGGCAATTTTCTATTAATTAATTCATGAATATTGATTCTTAGTAAGCGAATAATTAAAGCTGCCAAATTTAGATTTCAAATACACCATTTTCACTTTCAATTGTAAATGTAATTAAAGTTTTTTATAATTAACTGTGTAATTCAAACCAAACCTTTATCTCCTTTAATTCTTGGCCTAAATAATAATAGTTATTACAATTAAAAATGCTTTGCATTCAAAATCTGATTCTTAAGCTCTTACAATTCAATAAAAAATTAAGAATTAAGTTCGTATTAGCGATGTGGAATCTCGAATAATGAAATAAACATTAAACTTGAATATGTGGTCATAGGTTACTTTTATGCTTTTCTTATACATGTACTTCATAAACGAACGTTACCGTCAAATAAGTAGATGCTAAAGATAAAAAAAAAGAGAAATCAAAACGTATTTTTAAGAAGTGTTTTGCTAAGTTTGTCTATGTGTTCAAACGGTGTTTTTGGTTCCCCAAATGCACTCCTCGAATATCAATGCGGGAACAAATATAAGAATTTTCAAAAGCTTGTTTATATACAGGGTGAGTCAAAAGTCTGTTACCCTTTATACAATTTCAAAACGAGTGGAGATACAACAAATAGGAAGTTGGGTAGGGACTAAAAAATGGTGGTGTCAAATTTGACCTTTGACCTAGAATTTTGCATCTTGCAATTTGTAACTTTGTAACCGTTACAGGTAGAAAAATATTTCCAACTGTGCAGTTGTAGAGCTCAAAACGCTGATTTTAACAAAAAAAAGATTAAAATTAAACCCACTACAACAAAATGAAATTTCAGTGCTCAAGCTACATTGAGTTTTGCCAATGAATGAAGTGCTCAATGTGGCGTCCTTCTGCAGCAATGCATAACTGTGCACGGGATTTCACAGAACTCATCACATTTAACATAATGATGAGTGTTAGGTCTGTACAAGCCTGCTGAATTCATTGTTTCAAATCATTTACTGATGCTAATGGCATACATCTTTGTCCTTGATGTATCCTCAAACGAAAAAATCAAGTGGTGTCAAATCAGACGAACGTGGTGGCCAATCGATCGATGTGGAAACCATGTCATCCAGTCGTCGACATGCAATAGCTGCAAAAGTGTGGAGGTGCCCCATCATGCTGGAACCATATCTTATGCGGCGGTACTGCACTAAAGGCCAGGTCCCACCACACCACACTTGGCCTTAACGCTTTCGGCCACCGTGGCGGCTGTAGTGTGTTTATTTTAATCTTTTTTTGGTTAAAATCAGCGTTTTGAGTCCTACAACTGTACAATTGGAAATTTTTCTCTACCTGTAACGGTTATAAAGTTACAAATTACAAGGTGCAAAATTCGAGGTGAAATTTGACACCACCATTGTTTAGACCCTATCTAACTTCCTATGTGTTCCCTGCAACAGATTTGTTGTATCTCCACTGGTTTTGATTTTTGACTCACCCGGTATAATCAGTATAGAATAAAATAAAAATAAAAGCGTGAGCTCTATCCAATTTTCCTGTAAAGCAGATTAAAAGTATAAATGACATGCAATTTGAAGCTGTAGGAGGAATTTGAGACACACATTAAAGTATATTAATAATAAAAATCGACTTAGAAATACACGTATATTACGCAAAAAAATTGATAAATGGCGTTGATGCATAAATAGCGAAACCATGGTTGTAAGTATTTATCCCTTTAGTTTATCCTTCGGTGAAAATTTTCGTTTTTTACAATAATAGAGTTTAAATGTGCTGAATGGAAGACAGGTCACTCAAACGCATTTGAGAGAAACAATGACGTTGCCATACAATTCTGGTGAGCGCAGCCAAATAAGGCCCATGAGCATCATGATACGCGAACAAGTCTTCCATGTTGGCTTCAGAGATTGCAAAAAAGCATCGCCATTCTTTATGCAGGGAGGGAAGCGATTAGGCGACTGATACAATTGTTTCATTAAATAGATCGGGATACTCCTCGCCAGTCCTCTGCGGAATCATTAGCTCTAATAAGAAAACATAATATACTATGACAGTAGTCTCATCATCTTCAAAATAGCTGGCTTCGGAGGTTAAGTCGAAAAATAAACCGCAAGAAGCTGCCTATCTTGCTGGAGTTTACTTACTGATTCTGCATTCGAATTCTTGATGCTCGTTCACGCTTGACAATAATATAACTTCAGTACAGTTTAAGCTGAATTTTCGAGCAGCAATAATGATTAACAATCAGCCATCCTCGAATGGAAATAAAATTAATAGTCGCATCTGCTGCAGCGGCGGTCTGGCCACCATCACATTTATGGTCATTTTTTAAAAAATAGAATTCCAACATCCATTTTTTCAGCAAGACAATACTCAATCACGCACAATCAAACGCCCATACATGTCATGATCTAGGTTCTATCCATAGAGCATATAAGCTTCTCCTCAGTCGCCCCAAAAGGTCGCAGAATATTTCCCGTTTTACGGTAATTTTTGGACGGTAATTTTTGAAATTTTCACATTAAACGAGTACAAAATTGAGAAAGAAAAATTTAGAATAAAGAAGATAGATATAGGCGAAATTAGGCTTGTTTAAGAAATTGTGCAATGGAATAAAATTTCGAAGATATTTTCGTAAGAATAGAAATCTATCAATTTGAAATTTATCAACTACTTCATCTGGCTGATTACTAACATTTACAATCGCGTAAAAGAAATTTGTACTGATTCATTTATTTTGAATAAACGAATCACTACAAATTTTGTGCATCATTTGATCACCATAGTTTTAGAAGAATGTCATCGATTTATATGCAGGCACAGTGGAACGAATCAGCAATCTATGATGACAAAAATATTTGTTTCAGTTTTCGCCAATCCACTTCATTTTTCCTCCTTCTTGACACTCCAGTGCACCCTTTAGCAGCTTGTGCGAGGTCTATAAGGAATTTGAGCGCCCTTTTCTCTCTTTAAGAATTTACGCCTTAGGAAAGATAGTTCCAGCCTGCGAACTAGGTAACTGCTCTAACCAAGCCCTAAGGTCATGCAAATAGCGGTTCGCTTTCATGGCCGCAGTGGCGCAATTGTTAGCGCGTTGGCGGTCCGAGCCAAAGGTTCCTGGTTCGAATCCAGGCTGCGGAATTTTCTTTCCTATTTTTCATCATTAAAAGTAAGTATTTTTTCTTATTACATTTAACACTTACTTGAATGTCAGAAAAAGTATGTAATCGCGATATTCAGATAACATACCTTTTTTCAAAACGCATAATAAACTTAAAATTCAATAAGGCCTGCAATTTTTTCCAAAAAGTCCCAACCGCAATTTTTTTCATTTTTACATCCCACAACCTCTTATAATTGCATAAAACCAAAAATTAGCTGGCAAGATTTTATAGTAATCTTTTACAGTTGTGCGCCGCAGTCTCTTCGACACACTGTATAGGCTGTTGCAGATAACTACAGGGCCGTATAACGGGAAGCCTATCCGCTCGATTGCAAGGGCCGGCTCGACATCAAATGATAATTGGGTATTTTATCAAAAACATGACAGTTTTGACGTTCGCCTCCCCTCACCGACTGTGGAAACTGCTGGCTGCTGCAGGCCACCTTCATCTCCCTCCATTCTGCCAATCGACCGAGCCGGCCCCTGCAATCGAGCGGGTAGGCTTCCCGTTATACTGCCCTGTAGTTATCTGCAACACCCTGTACAAGAAAGGCACAATCAGAGAACAACATTTAGAGGATAATTCAGTTATGCCAGCATGTTCTAAAATTAAACGGGCTGAATCCATAAAGGCTATAATATATTGTAAGCCCATATACTCTATATATCTACAGTATTTAGCTTGCACATATATGTATGTTCCTATAACATAAAAGTCAAAAATATTATGAAAATTATTCCTTTTTGTAATTTTTCCACCTAGATTGTTGATTCGGCCCACTGTGGGTAATATAAAGAAGAGCTCGTAATCGTAATGACAATCTAGAAAGAAAAAGGCGCAGAGTATACACCCATAATAACCCAATTATTTACAGTCGATTTAAGTTTTGGTTAGATTGCATCAGAAATGCTAAATTACTTTGCGCAAAGTACAACGCGAACTAGGGAGTACCTTTTTCAACTGCACAAATGATATTTAAAAGCACATAAATGCCACCCCTATCATCGGTGCATTGAGGATTTATAGGATAATGATAAAGTGGATCGTGTGCGACTTGTTAGGTGGGCGTTTCAGAAAATTAGGGAACACTTCGACCTTTTTTTGAATAGGATTATGTTTAGTGACGAAGCAACATTCTATAAACAACTTAAAAGTGAGTCGCCACAGTTTACATAATTAAGGTTTTTGTAAATCCTCAGTGGATTCGATAAATAGATAATTTATAATACTGGAGGCTGAATATATGATGTGACAATATCAACGGGAAAATCGTCAGATCTTTTTTTATTAATGCAAAATCAGCTACGACAACCACTGAAGATGTGTTTATAATATCGAGCAAGGAAATATCGAGCAAGGATGTAGTTTCAATAAAGCGGTGTAGCTTCACATTTCAGCTGATGCAAGAAATTATCTGTTTCAAATTTTTATCTTACTTTCGTTTGGGCGTGAAGATCCTGTCAGTTAGCTACCAGAACTCCTGATATCTCCGGGTTTCTTTTTGCAGAGATACGCCAATTATGTAGTTTTTAGGGAGAAACCGACAACCAAAGAAGATACGCATAAAAAAATTGAATATTATACGAATTTGTAGCCACATCCGTGAAAATATTCTTTTCTTCAATGTGCGTAAGACATTGTTTGGAACATAATGAAATTATTTACAATGTATCTTTAATGTAAATAAAATTTTGTAAACATTCCAAAGAGGAGCTTTAGAAGTGAAGCAGAAACATATTTATAGATTTATTAAAAAGAAATTAACCCCCCCCCCCACTCGAATAGGGTAAGGCAAGTAGCAGATCCTGCAGTCATCCTGCAGTAAAAAAAACCTTATTTTTACCCCTTTCTCTGCACTTTTTACCTCTCCCCAAGTTTTTTAATCAAAAAATTAATTTCCTCGAACGTAATATGTAGAAAATATAAAAATGCTCGTATTTTCTTTTCTTTATCATCATTTCCGAACGTATGATATATCACATGCCATATGTTGCCGTAGTTCTAAAGAGCAAGTGACTGCCACTCCCGCAAATACATGCAAAAGGAGCGGACGCGAGGCGAAATACATGAAAAACATATCGTATTCCCTGAGATCATTGAATTTTTTACATTAGATGACATTTCTTAATTGTAATGCACTATTGAACTCATTAAAAACTATGAGATTTATATATCCGTATTCCTCCTTCTTTCTCTTTCACGTTTGCTTGCAATACCTTATTTAAACACTGAAAAAAGTCGTGAAAATAATGCAGTATTGTAAAGCCTCTATTTTTTTCGTTACAGTAAGTGTTCAAAATGCCGTTCCTTAGCCTCGACGCTACTCAAACGTGTCTAAGAAAAGGATAAGCATCAGGCACAGTTCTCGATGAATACTGTGGACGCACGTTCAAACCAATGATGTCAACAACAATAAAGAATAATTAAGTCTTTATTGTTGCTGACATCATTGCAATAAATATACATTTAAGGTATTTATTTTAATAACTTTCTGTTGAAATTCTACTGCCAAAGAAAGTCCCTATAATTCCATGAGAGCTAAAAAATTATTTTCAGCTTTTTTTAATGTTCAAAATTATTTTCTTATACTTTACTGAATGGCTACCAGATATATATGTACACGATGATAAGTGTGGATTTTTCCAGGCAATTCTTTAGACATGTGCCTGTGTTACCGCGCTCATAAAAGGCTCGATCCAGTCTTTATTGTTGTTGACATCATTGGGTGACTTTAGAATTTCAGGGCCTGTCTCTCTCGTAGGCCTCTGCACTGTATCAAGGCCAGCTAGATTAACTTAAATTATCAATTACTCACGAATAAATGAATGACTACTGAAACTAACGATTGAGACATGCATTGTCATTGAGAATACGCCGTTGGGGAAAGTTTCAGAGCTATAGGTAGTTGGGAAGTGAGTGAAATATTGATTACAAAATTTGCGCACAAACACACAAACAAGTAAAGTTAAATAAAAGGGTGTAAATTATTAGTAAGTACAATGTTAATCTGAATAAATGATTGAGAAATTTCTTTCTCTTTTTCATTCATTCTTGAAACACCAAAAAACAAAGTTATATTTCATTTTCGCGTTAATATCCGTTTAAATGTAGAACCGTTTATTGTTTAAACAGTCTTTCTATTTCTTTTAACTGTCTGTTTTGGTCAGCAAGATTTTTGTTTATTTTTCCTAATTTGAAAAAAAAATGAATCTAATGGATTGTTCTATTTTGTTTGCAAACGACCTCCTCCTTCATTCACTCCGGCCAGGTTGTTCCCACTAATTCTCCCTATTTATGTGTACACATTTTTAGATATTTCTCTTCGACTCGAACCCATTTAGCATTTTTCCTTTTGTTGCAATTAAAGTTTTCCATCTCCCCTCGCCGTTTCCCGAGTTAATAGTAAGAAGAGAGAGGGTTTTTCTTTCACCATTGGCCCACTCTTTCACACCCCCTCCCTTCTCACTCTAAATGCAAAACGAAAATATTCCAAAGTGTAAAATCTAGTTTATGGTGTGAGCAACGCTCTGTTAAGGATTTCAATTATAGGCCTGGGCGCATGCGTCATTACTGCTCGCCGTGCAAATTTAAATGAAGGCTGTAAAACGTGGGTGTAACACGAGAGCGGTCTTGTGTATGGCTTGGCAGCGGGCACATTTCCGTTGCGATCATTAGGAAACGAACCGACGTTCTCTCAAATCCTAGCCTCTGCGAGATGGTTTTCGCCTTCTTCATCCCTCCCCCTCACTCTCAACCAAACACCTCCCCCCCCCTTTCCCTCAACTTTCCCTTCTTCTTTTCTCTGCTCTATTGCTTTCAGTTTTATTCGCTCATGTTGCATCTACCTCTTCCCGACTACGCTCTTTTTGAAGTCGTTTATTTTTCCTTTTCCTCTTCGCAATCTCCTTCTACTTATCCTCTTGCCGATCCTTCGCCCAATCCGCCTTCGTCTGCTTTCATCGTCTCTTAATTAGTCTTCATAGACATGGGGAGTAAGGAATGCAATGGCATCCGTTTATACAACGGTTCTTAAAATCGGATAAACTGGAGAGAATGTTTTCGTCCTATCTGCCGGACAAATTCGTATTAATTAATTCTTAAGAAAATTTAATATTGAAGAGCACATCCTTTCTCAGAATTCAAACTCTAAATTGATTCACCTTCTAATATAGTCTTACGGATTTTGAGGATTTAATCTGTTGGGTTTCTATGAAATAAGCATAATTTAATGGCCATATTACTCGGGATTCAATGGAGACAACATGATAGTTTCCAAATTTAATTACTTAATTAACAGCAAATTGTTTACAGCATGGTATATGTGGATTTCCCATTTAAGCTTAAATTTAATAACATAAATATATTAAATGAAGCATGTCGGTATGTGTTTCATTAAATAGGCTACAAATTAAATCTTTGACATCAAAGGATAAATCTTATAACCGCAAGAATGTGTGACAATGAAATTGGTTCGATAGTTCGAAGGGGAAAAATATTTTAATATTAATGATACTCCATTGAAATACAGAGGAAGCAGTATGAAATTAATTTTCTTTCAAATAAGTTAAATAGGTGAGAAAATAGCATCCGTTTAAAATATCAAATTTGGCTTGAATTTCTTACTAAGCATTCCTTTTCTTTAGATTGAGAACTTTTGTAAATATCTACTTATCCGAAATCAATTCAGTCATTTCAAAATATAGGCAAATGCAGTTTTTGTGTCATTTTTTCATAGAATTATTATCTCGTATAATTCTACGACGTCTCTAATAACTTCTTTACCCCAAAACCCCGATGTCATGCCAGAAATGCCACCGGGAATAAGCATGTGGAGGCCACAGGGAATAAGACGTGCTACCCGACCGATTGCCATTCCACAAAACGTCGATCAGAGAAGACGACTTGCCCACTGCTACCGGTTAACTAAAGCAGGGCGAGATTGTTGGCCAATAAGCGGCGGCAAGAAAGATAAGAATCTTTATTAGGCATGTACCCACAATGAGATAGAAGATGCTGTATCACTGATGCTGAGGTGGACAATAGTGACCGTTCCTGATCAACGAGTAGGTTAAAAGAAAGAGTCAGCCGTTGCCGACATCAGTGTTTGCATGCATGTTCAGTATTTTTTTTAGATCGGAGTGTCTAGCTTTTAGAAAGAAGAAATCAGTGAAAAGAAGGAGCATTGGTAATAAACATTCTAATCCTAAATAAATAATAAATATGTATATTAGAGATGAACCTCCAAACACTTTTTTTTCTTTCAATGAAAAAATCATTCTAATCCTGAATCTACTTAAATTCTTTGAGCAATCTACTGAGTAATAATACCACTGAATCGGTCATTGGGACTTTAACCTATAAGAAAGGACATCAAGCATACTAGCCAGTAGCCTGAAACGCAAAGGCTTCTCAGATCACCTGCTTTCCCACAGTAGAAGTAGCAGTACTTCTACAAGTGGACACTTCATTGGATTACACAAAAAGAAGTGACCATCGCCGCCAGAAATCTATGAGGTAGGTTCAAAAGATTCCCGAACTTTTTGAACATCGTTCGTATAAATTTTTTTACGAT
>JAHWFO010039269.1:4032905-4050336 GCA_023313115.1 Rhysida immarginata | reverse complement strand
TTACTATTTCCAAGACGTAAATTAAGTTTGTATCGCTTTTATGTTACGTCTTGGAAACAGTAACACCGTCATATTACGAAAGAAACACCTCTATTTCTTGAATAAACCGCCCCAACTCAGAACTCTAACGAGTTCCGATCAACTGGACATGACACGTTGTTTTGCCCACGGAATGTAAATAAGCAGGTTAACTGCCCACAACGTGTATGTACTGTACTCAGTCGACCACAGGGAATTCAATAAGTGACTGCTTTGCTTTGCTACAGGAGCCTATGTAGCGTTGCCAGATGTAATATAGTTAATACCACCGTATTACACTAGGTGTCTCAAAATTCCTGTATAATACGGAATTTGGGGGAATAATAGGGTACATAAAACTGTGTATACCGTTAAAACTTGATCGTATTCCAACGAGTAGTTTCCGAGTTACGCATTCAAAATCGTAACAGTGCTCACATGCGAGTACTAATCAGCACGTGTTAAGATGTTGACTTCGTAACCCGGAAACTACTTGTTGGAATTCGTTCAATTTTAACGGCATACACGGTTTTATGTACCCTATTATTCCCCCAAATTTCATTATTTTAGGCGTTTCGGAACCTGAGATCAACATGTTGATCTTGGTGGCGGCATTTTTATTTCTGTTCATATCTCCAGTTATCGTTCAAATTGGGACTCATGTTCATATGAACATTTTTGCTTAGAATCACCCATACTACCTCCCCTAAAAGTTTGTACCAGGAATTTTGAGACATCCTATATTTCCGACTTAAATTTTTGAGCGTAGTACTTTTGAAATTGTAGTATATTTGGTATTTTTTATTTAAAAAACGTAGTATAAAAATAGTATTTTTTGGATTTCGCGTAGTATATTGTGGTATTTTTTCAACACGTTGCGCAGTATTTTTTCGTTTTAAAATCTGGCAACACTGAGCCTATGCAAGAGATATTTATACACTATCTATCAAAAAGTAACTACACACTTTCGATTTTGGACGTTTTGCGAATATTTAGAAAAAAAATTGAAGAATTATCCTGAAATTTCAAGGGTGTAAAGAGCATGTTGCACCTCATATATTTCAGCGAAGATTTTGTCCCGAAGACAAATAGGGGACCAGCAACAAATTGAATCAAAAAATAATGTTTAGGATCACCTTGTAAAAAATAATGCTTGAAATGCGTTGTAGCTGTAGCATATGACTAGGAGGCTTCTTTTACTTATCGTGTTCATTTGTATGAGAATAGCACATATATTCATGGAGATATAACGGTTTTTTTTAAACACAACGATAAGGCATATTGAGTTCATATTGACCTTCATATAGGCAGACTGATTTTATATCAGCTTAAGGAGAAGAAGTTGATAGTGATGTCCCAGTCCAAAAATGAAAATTTGGAGAAACTCCCTTATCGTTTTGTTTAATTTTGAGGCAATTGAAATTCAACTCATTTTATCGGCGATATCTTTCTTAATTTAAACGATATTTCCTTGGGTTTTTTACAAGAGTGACTTTATACATTTTACTAATAAATTATGCAAAAGACATTTGGTAACGCCTGCGTATGCGAGTTAAGCATTATTTAGTAAAAATGCTCATATTTCATCAAATATTTAATATTTTTATATTCTGATTGAAGGGTGTTGTCTCTACTACGGTTTGTCAAGTTTCCTGAAAATGGCATTGCATTGAGTTGAAAAACCCTGCATGTTATAAACAAAAAAAACTTTCGATTTTTACAGGATGATCCAAATAATAAAAAAATAATATACGTGCTATTCTCATACAACGCATTTCAAGCATTATTTTTTACAGGATGATCCAAACGTTATTTTTTTGTTAAACATGTTGCTGGTCCCCTAATTGCCTTCGGGACAAAACCTTCGCTGAAATGTATGAGGTGTGACATGCTCTTTATATCCCTGAAGTTTCAGGATAATTCGTCAAGCAATTTTCTAGATATTCGACAAACCGTCTAAAATCGAAAGTGTTCAATACTTTTGGTTAGATAGTGTATGTGCAATCATCCAAGAGCGAACGGGTTACACGAATCAACGGGCATCAAAATGGGAGCATGTGACAGCATTCGCCTTGGGATAAATACTGTATGCGGTCAATCGAGCGATGAGAAGAAACCACAAATCCACAATAATCAATTTTAATGCTTCAGATGTATATTTCGGGGGCTACGCTCCCTTCATCAGTGAGTGTAGCCCCAAAAATGTACATTAAAAATGATTATTGTGGATTTCTGGTTTCTTCTAATCGCTCGATTGAGCGCTGTGTCCACAATTTCTTGGCGGATTCTTCTTCTAGTACCGTATGCGGTATAAATATGCTGCAGCACATTGTGCAATGGAATTAGTTCGTTTTTATTTTTGAATACTATAAACTTAAGCAGTATCTATATACAACCAATGCGGAGGCGGCTTATGGCCATGAAATGGATAGAGGCAGAAAAACTGGTAGTATTTGAACATGCATAAGAAAAAACGCCGTTGTGTAAATGGAAAACCCATTTATTTACTTTCATGTTATAGTCACATTCACAAAGCGTCTGATAAATAACGAGGCGACTGCCGTTACGCGCGGGAGAATGTAGATAAGGATGCGCGTGCATCCCCTTTGATAAGACGCAATCTTCCGCTTTCGAGAGAGATTCTATTCGTTCGATTGCCTTGCTTATTCAGTCGCGAAGTGAATGGGCATTAGGTAAACATAATGCCTGTACCGCTCGTCACAATTGGCAAGCATGTAAAATATGAACTTCCGTAGTGAGCTGGAGAAACATCTTCGTAAGATTCAGTCTACCACAGGTTTTGTTTTTCTTGATTTCAAAAGTTTTAGAAGATTTTAAAATTTAAATACTATATCGTCGAAATCGTATTAGATAGTTCCGAACGTGTTTTAGTCGTTAACAAAATGCTATGATAAACATGTAAATTCTCTTATCAACTATTTTTCTATGACACATATGTATCCCATCATTTCTACTCTCGTATAGCGAAATCGTTAATTTTGGGCACCCAATATCGGTTCTCCAATTCTTTGATAGGGTAAGACGATTTTAAAAGGTTCTCGCGAGCTCATTTCGACAGATATCGGGAAACTGAATGAAAATCTCGCAGTTTTGGGCTTTCTTCTTTCCAACGGTATAACTTATACTGGTGTCTCGGTAGCCATTATGAAAGTAAATACTAGCGTTTGTTTAAGATGTCCCGTACTGCTAAAGATCGCGGAACATTCCTGGAAGTCGCCACCGTTCCCCGTTTGTCCTGCTAACGGAATTTGAACGCGGTCATATAGTGGTCCTTCGAGAAGCAGAATGGTGCTTCCATCAAATTGCGCAGAGGTTGTGACGATTTTGAATTGCGCTGCAAGTGAGGACGTGGAAGCATAGTAGGGAACAAGTGTACTATGGGAAACAGCCATATTTAGAATTTCTTTTCAACGTGGCGAATTGGTCGGTAGACCATCGCATCTTTGCTGTACGTGCGTTTTTCGAGTGTAAACGTGTTGTACTAATTAATCTACTTACTTACTTTTCAAACCCGCTTATCCGTTAGGGTCGCGGGGGCAGCAGCCCTATGGAGGATCTCCAGTGATCGCGATCTTCCGCCATCAGGCGCATGTCCTCCCTGGAAATACCCAAGCGACTCAAACCCAGATTCTCCATGTAGTCTAGCCACCTGGTTCTAGGCCGACCCCTTGGTCTCTTACCCACCGGCTTGGAAAATAACAACTGCCTAGGAAGGCCTGTTTGTGGCATCCGTATCACGTGGCCATGCCAGCGCAACTGAGATTTCTCAATGCTGAGAAGTAGCGGCTCAACACCTAAAGACTCCCTTATTGTGCTGCTGTGCACTCTATCTAGTAGGGTAACATCTGCCACACCTCTCAGAAATCTCATTTCGGACGCTAGTACCCGCGATCGCACTCTTTAGGTCATTACCCAAGCCTCATGACCATAGGTGAGAATGGGGACAAAGACAGATTTGAAGACGGAGAGCTTGGCTTTGTTACCAAGCTCGCGTTTCGTTACTAATTAATCTATATTATTTTAAAAATGTTGTGCAAATGCAGAAAGCTTTTCGATTATACTTTCAGATTACTCAAAATGGTTCTATCCCTTTAGAAACACTATATTAAAGAGGGTTGAACAGTTTAATGCTACTGAGAGTTGTACTAATCAGTTCGTTGGCATTAGCGCACGCTGGATACTTCGGAAACAGCAGAGCGAAAGAGAAGGCAATGACAATGAGGCTGAAAAGAAATATGCCTGGAAACCATCACTGTTACCATTTGGCCAGCTAACAGAGTTTGAGCGGAGTCGCATAGTGGGCCTTTGGGAGATAAATGCAGTGCATGGCTGTTAGAGTTAGTGAAAAAAAGAAGGAAAGACTGCCATTTACATCGCAACCAGTTAGATGCGCCTCGGGTTGCCAAGAACGGACTTCTTGGAGGAATGAATGGAGGTCGATGGTGTTTAATGATTAAAGTCGTTTCTGCCTGGGCTTCGACATACTGTATCAGGCCATTCCTGGAGCAATGGTATGGGGTGCTGGGTCTTTCAACAGTCCCTCACGTTTGATGTTTGTGCAGGGGGCATTGAATGGTGCATCCGGTGTCTATCAGCGGACCTAATCCCTTTTTTGAGACGTACTGTTCTAGCAAAACAACGCCCGTCCATATGCAGCTCGTGTAACTTAACATGCTCAACTGCATGTCCGCATGATCCCTTTTCTCGAATCGAGCATCTGTGAGACTGCATTGGACGACATGTCCTCCGTATCCATCAACCGTCCACGACTATTGCCCAGTTATCCTACATGTGTAAATTGCATGGAATGGCAGTCCTCAAGATATTGCTCCTCATCTGGATGATTGAATGCATGCCGGAGCCCAGGCTTGCATCGCATCAAGAAGAAGAGGGTTATGCAGTTAATAATGTTTGGGTTTAAAGAAATTTACACCATTTAGCTTCAATAAACAATGTTATGCAATGTGGTTGTACTTAGGTGATCAATGAGATAATCATAGTCTTGAATCATTCGCAGAATTCTAAACATGAAATCTCAGCAATGTGGCATGATTCCTTCTGGTTGTTCATTTTTCCTTTGCCATCAGTAAATAATTGACATCATAAAAATGCATGCATGATGTATACGTTATCACTTGAATTGGTTTACTCTGATAATATTTGTTATCCATTTTTAATTAAACTTGAAAAATTAAGTTGATTGAAACCAAAGTTCTTTTAAGAAAACCTAATCACAGGATAACGTTTTCGAGTTGCAGTTAACAATAGCAGTAACAATTTCGCGACAGTTAAGACTTTAGCTTATATCTTTACTAAGCAGATTTTATTTCAGATTTTAAAGTTTCCATTTTCATCCTTCCTTAGATTCTTCCTTCCTTCCTTCCTTCCTTTCTAGGTTCCTTTCTGTTGCGAGCAACGGGAGCCAAAGTTGCATTTGAAACCAGGGCGATTACATTGAGCACGAGAGAGTGCTTATCTTTTCTTTAACGAGGACTCGTCTGCCCTTCAGAAACTTTCCAATGATGTTTCTCTATTTAAAATGGGGAAAGGAACAATCCCACGCGAGGTGGGGGAAGAAGAAACGAGGGCTGTGGGTGTTTGAAAAGGAAGCACGGTCAGTGATTAATGACGGAATCGAAGGGTGCAGGTTGGGGGTTGCTTCTTTTTTATTTTCTCTTCTTCGCGTCCTTGCTTCGTTCCACTTTTCTTCTTTCTTTTTTTGTTTTAATCTATCTATTCGTATTTTTTTGTATTCATTGTTCCGTAAAAAGAACGTGCAAGAGAAAAAAAAAGAGATGAACTAATAGACAACGATATTATTAAAGTCAAAGAAAAGGTTAATAGTTTTGATGCGATGTTAGTTTCTCCCGAAATGTCACCGTCAACTCCGCGAAAGGAGAAACGACGATGATTTTTTTTTTTAATCCGGCAACACCTTATTTCTCTCTCCTGGGATCTGTTTTTTTGTCTTTAAGTTTTAGGTCGTAAACGTATAAATTCTGCTAAATTATATGTCATTTCTAAACCCCCCACCTTTTCGTTTGCCGTTTCTCCCCTTTTTCTATTTAGTGTTCACCCCGAAGCCTTTGTTGTTGTTTTTTCTTCCAACAGAATTCCCGTTTTTTGTTTTTACTTTGAACCCCAGCATTTCTTATTAATTTTTTTTCCTGCCTTCGGAGGGAGTCGTGCGAGTGTATTTCGAGCTTCGTATTGCATTGCATTCACCCATTAAAAATAAATCAAACCCACTTCCCCGGAACCTGCCTTTGGACAGGGGGGTTGCGGGGGTGTTTTCATTCGGGAATAGATGAATAGCCGCGTGATGGTGGCTGTCAGGCGGCCCTGAAAAATAAATAGAGAAAGCAAAAGCTCGTAAATTATCAATTCACTGGGAAATGATTGCCGACTTGAGTTTTAAATTGCTGACAACTGCGAAATATCTGAGCAGAAATTTTCATCGCAGGAGTCATTTTTACCGGATTTTTTTTTTTTCATTTTTAAATCTATTAAGAAACGTTTTCGAAGGCAAATGAGAAAAATTTCTACCCCCAAATATTCAAAGGTGAAGGATTTTTTCTCTTTTCTATTTAATTCGAACAGGTTGAAATATGAATTTCACGCAGGGGAGGCGGAATGGAGATGTTAATTTTATCGTAGGCTTTTCATCGGAAGCGAAAAATTAATTAGCAACCCTGATTGGGAATTTTAATGAGTTCTGATATAGTTTCTGAAAACAACACACAAATGTTTATTGTATTTTGGTATTTAGAAGAGACATTTTAAATCACAGCCATTGAATTTGACAGTCTCTCCGAGACTCAAACGAAATTCACAATTTCATTTCTTAAAATTTTGAAGAATTTTTTTCCGATGATAAAAAAAAAAAGCTTCAAGTGGAAATTTTTTAGAGGAAAACTTCGCTATAGCATGCGTGAGAATTACATTTGCGAAATTGCTTTAATGTAAATGAATCGGAAAATTGAAGAAAAAAGTTAATTCCAACTTTCAAACAACCAACAAAAAACTCTCAAAATATTACTGAGCTTTCTCAATGGTCTTTCCCGAAAACGATCGATTGCGTTGTGATGGTCCCAAATCCTGGCAGCCCAGTTCAGCCAGATATCTACGATTTTTTTTAAAATTTCTGTTAGAGATATGGTCGAGGACCGACTGAACCTATAGAGATTCCGTTTGATGATATTGTTTGGAACAACCGATCGCGGCTATAGCAACACAAATGGACAAGTGGACATTTCGCGCCTGACAAACGACGTTCATATTAAGATTTGTGATTTTCCAAGGAAAAAAATCCTTTTGACATTTTTTCTGTGTAAGATTTTGACTTTACAGCAAGACCAAGCCATTTACCAAAGTTTTTATTTACAAGTAAAGTTGTAAAAATAATTCTTTTCACAATAAAATGGAAGTCATTGAACTCGGCTAGAATTCCATGCAAGCCATAAGAAAGCAGATAGAAAAAGCAATGGATTCGTATATATTTTTTAAAACGAATGTTACAAATTGCATGGATAGAATAAAGGAAAGCTGAATTGTGAGTAATGATGAGGCAAAATAAATGCTTCCCATTTAATTGTAATGCTCTCTTCAACTTAATGAACATTAAAGGCAATGAGTTACGGTGTACGTTTATCGCTTTTCCTCATTCTCATTTGTATAATAACCCCGATTATCAGAGATTGATGCAAAAATTCCTTATTTTTTTTTATTTATAAAAGTTGTAAGATTTTGTAAAATTAACTAAATTTCTGCATGTCATCTGCCATCCTCAGAGTAAACAAGAATGATTTTACCGCCAAAGCGGATAAAAGGGAGCACATTTTCATGTTATAGCATCGTGCATGGATATATTGAATTAATCAACATTTTAAAACACTTAAGAGAAAATAAATAAATATGAAAACTAAATTGTAAATTACTATTTAAGTAAGCTAATGTATAGAGAGAATTTAAACGAATAAACTTGAAGAACTGAAAGGTAAATGGAGAGGGAGTTATTCCTCATACATTTAAAAAAATAAAAGCTCTTTAATTTGTAAGAATTCCCACATAATGTTAAACGAAGTGAGCCTCAATTGCTGAAGCATTGTGTCTAAGCATCCATTATTTTTTCATATTAAATTACTAAAGTGTTTCTACGTCTATCGTCTACTATTGAAGCAAGCGATTAACTACTATTAATTAGCAATATGTATAACAGTAGTGAGTTTTAGATAACATTAAGCCTAACAGCATTATGCTCTTGATACAAATAAGCTATGGATAACAATAGATCTAACAACTCGTAATGGGTTGGTTGATATATTACACGCCATATCTTAGCATTGAAAGTTCTAACAATACTGTATTGTTCTAACAAAATCAATTCCCACTATCATTATTTTCTCGTTATATTCACTCATGACACGTTATTACGAGGTGTTTGATTTATTACATGCCATATCTTAGCATTGAAAGTTCCAATGGTACCATATGGTATCAAATTGCACCATAAAGGCACGTGCTACTAAACAATAACCATTATCATTATTTACTCGTTATATTCACTCATGGCACGTTGTTACGAGTTATTTGATATATTACATGCCATATATTAGCATTGAAAGTTCCATTTGGTACCATTAAAACACGTACTACTAAACATTTCACACCAACATTTTTTATGCGTTATATTCATTCATGAGACATCCTTGCACGTACACGTGCCATTAGACCAATACCTGCTATCACTAGTTACTCTTATATATTCGTTCATCATATGTTTTGACGATTTGTTTGATATATTATATGCCATATTTTGTTATAGGAAGTTTTTAAGGGGGTATCATAATGGTACCATTAAAGCACGTGCCATTATAGTATGTACTTATTCTGGCTATCTCACGTTCGTATTTGTTCGTGCTCTGTCCCATATTAATGGATTGGTGAAAACAGACTTTGAAAAAGTTAATTCGTTTTCAAGTTATCGTAATAAATACTAAGCTCCCTAGGAATAAAATAATTCTCTGGATTTAGAGACCGAACTGCCCTTTCAATAATCGTCAAACACGTGCATCCTGCAAGGGCACCATCTCATTAACGTTTAGAGCACGCGCAGAGCCGAACCCATGTATGTTCTCAACACGCGTTTTCCCGAATGCGTGGATAATTCGTGTCTTCCAGCAATTCAATACATGCACTGCTTCTATTGCAACGCAATGAATTGTGGGATTGCCTACAGACAGACGGACGGACGGACGGACGGACAGCTGGACAAACCGATCACATAAGCACATTTATATATATAGAAAATGTGCTAAAAACCAACTGCGGAAATCTCATAAACGGTTCGTTATCCGAACCATGTTTATATGAACTTTTGTTTTCATCTAGCTGTGGGGAATCACCACCAGAAGTTTGTGACAAGGGTTTAGATACACCCTGTATATTTATGTTTTTAGGGTGATTCTTTCGACAGTTCGACACCCAGTATTTTTAATTTCATCTTAACCTGTAGTTTTTTCAAAGTTAGTTTTTGTGTCCATAATTACTATTAATTAGCGATAATTTACAATTGAAAATTGCTTTAAACGCATGCGTAATGGTATAATAAAAACTATACTACCTACAACAATATGACAAACCAACAATAACCAACAATTCACTCTTACACTGAATGGATTTTTAAACCTTTTTCTGTGAAACCACACATTTATTTGCAGTCAAATTTTGAAGGGTTCCATCTAGTATTTATATGATTGTACAAGTTTTAGTTGGAAATGGGCTTTATTTAATTATTATAAAGATTGATTGTTGAGATATAAGCCGGAAATCAAACATTGCGGGATAATAAAAACTGTAGGTTATTCACTGCGTTTACATGCACGTTTCGATCCGGATTGATTTGAGCTAATCCAAAGGTGCCTCACGTTTACATGCATCTAACTCGACCCGGATCGAGTCCTATACGATGCCCTGTGGTACAAGCTCTAGATTAGATAAGTACGCCAGACTTTGTCATCTGCTACAGAGTCCGCCATGGTTGGCTCAGTCGGCCTTATCAGTTGAATTACGCTTCCTCTAAAATACGGCTGAAATACAATTTTTAAAAATTTTCTCATTATTATCATCTGGAAATATAATTGACAATCAATCAATTTTGTAATTATTGATTTTTCCTTTAAATTTTGTTTTCAATTAAAATTTTCTATATATAAATAATAAGGTTGAGGTTATTTATAATGTTAATAACCTTAAATAGATCAAGTTTTTGATTTATTTACACCTCAAAATAAAAATCCTTAATAACTTTTAAAATGCATTTGCATGTTTAAGTTTTTTATACTTCTTTTTATCAAAAGATAATTTTATACATTTTTATCAAAACATAATGTTAATAGATTTTTATCAAATTAATTTTTAGATTTATATCAAAAACTTCAATTTAATAGTTTATTTTAATTTTATTAAATTATAAAAATTATCAAACTACAATTATAATAATTATAAATAATTATCAAATTATAATTTAATAAAATAGAAATTGTTAAATTGGAATTTTTGATATAAATATAAAAGTTAATTTGATAATTATAATTTGATAAAAAATTATTAAATTACATTTTGATAAAAAAAATATATATATAACCCCAATTTAATAGAAAATTTGAAAAATTTTAATTTGGATGACATTTTGATAAGACATTTACAAAAAAAACCCCTAAAAATGCAATGTATTTTAAAATGTATTCATTTATTTATTTATAGATATTTATTGTGTTGAGGTGTAAATCAACCAAGAACTTATTTTAGCTAAAATTTTCTATATTTTTTCTTTCAACCAAACATCAAATTATAACTCGATCCGGATCGGGGTGTTTACATGCACATTAGTGGATTGACGTCTTTCCTGAGGCATGCTTCCCTGGTTTCAAACCACCTTTTTCGACTGGATTGAACTCGATCCGGATCGGGGTGTTGAAGCCTGTTTACATGCCACTTTTTTCAGAATTGACTTGAAACTGGTTTTTCGATCCGGATCGAAAGTGTGCATGTAAACGCAGTGATTGCCTCGTTGCCTGGAAACGAAATGAATGAGTTAGATTTTTTTTTTAGAATTTATTAGTTTCAGTTGACGGGCAGAGTCTAGACCAGGACATGGTGTAGTTAAGACTGTCTGGAAAGTTACTGTTGGACTGAATGTACGACATAAACACGAAAAGAAAGGAAACCGTTTCTTCTATTTTGATCAGTAGAAGGAGCTTCGGAAGATATTGCTCGTAGATAGTCGGGCCTCAGTTTAATTTTCCGAACGTCGGAAACGTGGAAGACCATTATGGATTTTCGTCTGGAAGAGTTCGAATAGGCCCCAAGACGGGTACACAGAAGAAAATGGTCCAGAGGATGCTGGTCTTTCCCTCAAAAGACGTCGCAGCGTACCCAGCTAAACCCAAGCACGCTCATGATATCGAAGCCTACCTTTAAAGGAAAAGAAGAGGAGCTTGTAACGAACAATGTATAAAGTGAATGGATAAAAGAAAAGACACGGTAATATGAATAGATTAATAGTGGTAACCGGGGTCCCAAATACTAACAATCATTAACTGTTCCCTTACGTAGGTTTTCCCTTGCCCGTCGTTCCCCACTTTTCTATTAAATAAAATGAATAAGTAAATAAAGTTAACGCAGTGGAATGTAACAAGTGAAAGTCAAAGTTTAATTACACGAAGCACGAACTCTTGGAAGAAGTGAAGATCACCTCTGACGTTGTCTCTATATGGAGTTCTAACAGTATGGTAGAATATCTCATCAAACAAAAAAAAATACACATACAGTCCACAGTCCTGAAGCACGGCGAAGCAGATTCTACTTGAGTTAACTAATAATAAAACAAGCGACGCACTAAGCCTTTCGTTCGTCGCACACTTCGCTGGCGAGCAATTTCTTGGCGAAAAAAAAAATAATAATGTCACCGACGGGACTGATTCCGCTCTTGAGCTAGGGGTGAATATCAGTAAATGAGGTGAGTGACGATACCACAAAAATATCTCAGTTCTAGAATTAAATATCGAGGGATTTAATTATAAAAATCACTGTCCGGTTGCCGGTACTGTACGGTTCGAGAAGTAAGACACAGTTCGGGGAAAAAGAAAGCAAAGCTCACTAATTCACGGTCGGTGAGGTAGACGCAGAGATTCGTCTTGTCTAAGTAGGCGGCTTACGGAGAAGCCAGCGAAAGAGCGGAGTATTCCTCCTGTTCCTTGCTCGTGGAACATGGCGAAAGAAAACGGAAACACTCCAGCCCAGACGCTGTCAACTCGGTTAGCTCCGGCCGTCTCAGGAAATGCCGCTTCGAAATATGAGGATAGTTCGGCTCGTACGTGGCAGTAGAAGAAAGTCAAATGTCTAAAGACTAGCACTCGTACCTGACGAGGGAATGGACTCGGCGACTCGTCGTTGTCGTTCCTTTCGTTCCGGCGTTCTCGGGCGTCGTTCGCACACGATACCGTTGGCCGCTCGCCTCCTTGCTCGACGTTGTCGTAAGTCAAGGGCTCCAGTAGCTGAAACAGACACGTAGCAAGGGCGCTTACGAGGGGTTGAGCTTGGTGGGGACGAGCTTCGGCGTCGTCGACCGCTTCGGCTGCTGCGATAACTGGCGGTCGTGAAGCTCCGTCTCTCGTCGGTTCCTCGTAGCGGGGAATTGTCTGGCGCCGACGAAGACGAGAGCTCGCTCGCTGTCGCTGTCGGCTTGCCTGAGGCTGGCGACGGCGAAAGTTCGTTCGTCGTCGGCGTCCGTCACTTTCCTCCGACGGGTTATTAACAAGCCGCTGTTCCCGCCGTCGCTCGTAGTCGTTTCACTCTAACGACGAGCGAACATGGCAAACGATGTTTTCCTTACGATCTTTTGTCGTATTCTGTCGTCGTTCCTCTTTCCCGCTCGCTTTTCTCTGACGTCGATCACCGTCGGCCAATCCCTGTCCAAAACGTCGATCTCTCGGATTGTCGACCAATCGTACTTTTCCCCTATCGTCGTCTCGGAGAACCGAACGTGAAAACGTCTTCGAGCGACGATGTTTGACACGTGACACTACAAGGAAGTTTTCGTTCCGAATTCTGTGTAAGGATATGTTAATTTAAAAATAGTTAAAAGGGATGACGACGTTAGAGAGCTAATGTGTGCTAAAATAATAAGAAATCCGCCCAACAGTCTTAGGTAATTGCGAAGGCACTTTTGGTTACCGGCGTAGGAAGAAAACAGGATGGACCCAGGGAGGAACGACTCGGGTCGTTACATACAGGACATAATGTAACTGAAAATGAATCGCATATTAGCACATGCATAAAAGCACAAACTGTGGAAGAAAGAAAAACAAATTGTATTCCGGGTAATGATAATGGGACATAAAAGGAGAAAAGTGCTTCTTGGAACACACGAAGAGTTTTGTTATTGCAAACAGAAGTGTTTAGACGCTGTTAAAAGCCACCTTATAACGGACGGACATGCTCTTCATAAAGCTGTCAAAGAGCAAGGAGACCGATTCGTGCGCATGAGCATGTCCATACCTTTGTGGGGTCCATGCTAGTATTATATGCGATGTCAGTAAAACGTTCCAAGCATGCTCAATTGACAACCAATATAATCACACAATATCTTGTGATTCCAAGAGTTGTTTATCAGGACCGCGAGATGTGAACGGGCATTATCTATGAGACGATAATCTAGTCCGTTATAACCCATCGGTCACATTTCCTCTGTCGTACACATGAAGCAGGGTACGGGTCCCTAGCATAATCTCTCTCCAAACTATAACTCTCTAATCTCCAAAGTGGCTTCTTTGGACCATGTTTTCAGGCATTATTGTGTTCTGATGTCCTCCAGATGTGCTGATATTGTGAATTGGTCGACAGACTAAATCAAGCCCACTTTTGTAGACGTCATTGGCGATGCCCCATACACCAGCCCAGGAGTTAGGGGAATGTACAAAATAGATCTTCTGAGATAAAGACCATATACGTAATTAATCGAATATGAAAGTAGGTCCAGAATAGCAATATAGTAGTGTTTCATTATGAAATCGACACGTTTCGAGGAACTCTATCGTCAGGAATCAGAACAACTACAAAGGAGACAGTTAGAAACCACCTGGTTATATGGATAATGCCTACCAATCAGCGGGAAATAAATCAAAGAAACAAGGTAGTCAAGATGGAAGCCTGGGGAATTAATAATAATAATAATATGACTGCAATGATACAGACTTGATATCGGTACTTATGAAAAAGCGGAAATAGAGAACTGATTACACCATGTAACAAATTTTGTTCCTGCGTTGTAATCATTTTATTCCATTAGGATGTAACTAAAATGATAGAAAATAATAACTAATAAGTCCAAACTTTGCTTTTGTGGGCAGGAGAGTGGCTTAGAATATTTTGAAAGACAGTAACAGGCAAACCGGATTCACGTGAATACTTGACAGATTAGGAGAAATCACGCCAAAATCACGTGATACACAAGTAGTATTAAGTTCAGCGTTAAAATCTAACTTTTAATCAGTTGATCACTTGTTTTGTATGTATTAATATCGTTTTCCCACTTTTCTGATTTATTCAATATATGTGTCCTGTCGATGCTGTAAACAACCTTCTGATGCGTTTTGCTATGTTGTGATTAAGACAAGAGCAAAAAGATATAGTTTGTCTCCATGCCTGTTGTATGTGTCATTCTTACAAAGCTTATTTTGGTATGCCAGTATATCAATCTCCTGATCGCTAAAGCAAAGTTTCAAAGAAATAACAGTTTACTAAAATAAATATTTAGACTAAATAAATATAGAAATAAGTTTTAACCCAGGAACAATGAAAAAAGTAAATTTGTTACATGGTGTTATTGGTTTTACAGATCTGTCTGTGCCCTTCATCGTTTTGATGTCTTTGACAAAAAAGCTGTTATGTAGATTACTCCAGGCAGATGCTTTTTCACTATTTAAATCGGGCCCGTGAAATCAGAGCTATGGGGGCAGGACCAATTCATTCCAAGAATGTTTGCGGGTTTGTTTATTTGTTTCTTTGTTTCTTATACAAATCTACAATTTTATTCCGATCTTAATGAAATTTTGCACACTTGATCTCAAAGCAAGAGGAAGGTCACTGTTTACCTCAGATTTCAAAAAAGTATAATCATCGATAATAATCTATATTCATAATTATGGCAGGGCATACTAAAAGAGGTATCTCATCACCAACAATGAGCAGTAACTGGAGATAATGGAGAGTTAGCAGACTTTTGAGAAAGAGTGGAAAGGCGACATAGAAAGCATTCCCTTCGCTCGGGACTGTCTTAGTTTCGCAGGCACACTGCTGCAGCTGAGCAAGTAGCAAGTATTGAGCGAGTGGTAAGCGTGTCATCGAAGCTCCCAGGAGGCCCTCGACGATGTAAGCGTGTTAAGAGAAGAAACGGCGACTACTAGAACTCACAAAGTGATGAATGGCCAAATTTTGTATCAAGATATTGAGAGCAGAGTGCAATTGCAATAACAGATTACCAAAAACTGAATAACCCCACTCAGATTGTTGGAATTGCCGAGCACACAGGCACAAATGATCAGGTACATCCAGTGTCACAATTTCATCAAAGTTATTGTTGCCATATATTTCCACATCAACGCCAGGGACATATTGTTGCCATGGAAACCGATATAGAGATGATGCAACAATATTTTTCAAGATGATGCAATGATAGGATGTTCTTTATAGAACAGTCGTATCCGAGAATTATTAACAATGAGCAGGAAATGAGTTTAATAGCACGATATAAATAGGGCAGTCTCTCTCGAGGGGGAAAAGAGATACACGTGTTGGGAACCATTGAGCAGTTTAGAACCTTCCATACGCTACTGCAGCTTCCCCTTCTTCTTCCAGTGGGCTGAGTATATAAAGACGCCAGCAGTATATACATCAGCTCGACTCTTCAAGTAAACAAGCACACTGTGTTTTCCTCTTTAATAAAATCTTGTAAACATTCCAAGGAGGAGCTTTAGCAGTGAAGCAGAAATACATTTATTAAAAAGACATTAATCCCCCCCCCCCCGAGTAGGGTAAGGCAAAAAGCAGATCCTGCAGTCATCTATTTTTACCCCTTTATCTGCACTTTTTACCTTTCCCCAAGTTTTGAAATCAAAAAATTAATTTTCTCAACATAATATGTAGAAAATGTAAAAAAAAACCCACCTCGTATCTTCTTTCCTTTCTCATCATTTCCGAACGTATGATATATCACATGCCATGTGTTGCCATAGTTCGAAAGACCCCCGCAAATCCGACCCCAATGGAACAATTGGACCTAAACTTCATAGTAATGTAGATCTTGCCTAGAGGAATCTGGATACTGAATTTCACGCCTTTATATATGTTGTCCTCTCCGAATCCCACCCCCGTAATTCCGACCCAAGCGTACCAATCAAAACCAAACTAAATAGTGCAGATGAACAGGTCCATAGGAAGCTACATTCCGAATTTCAACCTTCTACCTCAAAAAATGTAGAAATTGTGAAGGGGACGGACTGACATTATACAACCAATAAGTAACTCCATTCTTCCGCTACTTAATAATATACGTAGATTATAATCATAATTATGAGCACTTGAGCAATCGTGCGTCGACAAAGCGATTTCACGTGCGCGCGCCGATGTCAGTAATGCTTAAAGGATGAACAGAAAGTAACAATGTATTCCTTCCTGACAAATCGATTGTTATATGATAAGCCATTATCTTGGTATTCTTTAGCTCGGCCGTATCAACTTTTCAGAATTTTTCGTGGACTCCTTCAAGTCGAATTCACGTGCTAAAACAGTGACTGTAAAGAATACCAAGATAATGGCATGTCTTATAACAATCGATTTGTCGAGAATGAATATATTGTTACTTTCTGTTCATCTTTTAGGCATTATTGACATCGGCAAGCGCTCGTGAAATCGCACAATTGCTCAAGTGCTCATAGATTATATCATTAAGTAGCGGAAGAATGGAGCTTGTTATTGGTTTTATTTTGTCCGTCCGTCCCCTCAAAATTTCTACATTTTTTGAGGTAGAAGGTTGAAATTCGGAATGTACCGTTCTATGGGCATGTCCACCTTCATAATTTAGTTTGGTTTTGATTATCGCACTGGGATCGAAATTACGGGGATGGGATTCAGAGAGGACAAAAGATCTACGAGATCTCGTATGTGCTATTTAGGTACGTAAAGGAGTAAAATATAGTATACAGATTCCTCTATGCAAGATCTACATTACTATGGAGTTTAGACCCAATTGCTCCAGTGGGGTCAGAATTGCAGGGGTGGCGGTCACTTGATCGTTAGATGGCATGTGATGTCATTCCATCGGAAATGATGA
>JAHWFO010039269.1:3978484-4022905 GCA_023313115.1 Rhysida immarginata | reverse complement strand
TTCACCAACATCAATGAAGCATTTGATAGTTTCCTTCACACTATTCGTGAAATTGTGTTGCAGCATACACCTACGAAGAAAATCGGACAGTCGACCTTCCCTCCTGGTTTTCTGGATATCTGAAGCAGCTGGTCTTCATGAAAAAGGCAGCACATAAGAATTACAAGTTATCGGGCAGCAAAGCCGATCATAATGAATTCCAGCGGTTACGTTCCATCTGCAAGGAGGTGACCCCTCAGTGTTATTCTTCTTACATCACTCACATTAATTCCTGACCAAACAATAGGAAACAGACTACGGGAAGGTGGTTTTAGAGCCAAGAAGGCCGAGTCGTGTACCTCATCTCACGCGCCGACACCGAGAAGCCCGACGTCGGTTGCCCAACAACACTTCAACTAACAGCTGTGTCAGTGGTGGTCTGTTCTCTTTACAGACTAGTCCAGATTTCACCAAACTCGTTGTGATGGATGTCAGCGTGTGTGGAGACGCTCTGGAGAGCGCCTTGCAGAAGCAACAATTCAACAGACAGACGGAATGGGACGTGGTTCAGTCATGGTTTGGGGAGGGGGGATCTCGTGGTTGTCCCAGGACGTCTGAATGCTAAAGTGTACATCAGGCCCTGATGATCAGGGACGTTCTGGAAGATCACGTAGTGCCTACTGCTTGTATTGTGGACCCTGATTTTGTTCTTATGCAGGATAATGCTCGTCCGCATACGGAACGTGCCATTCAGGAATTTCTCCAAGAACGGAATACTGCAATATTGGAGTGGCCAGCAATAAGTCCGGACATTAATCGGATCGAGCATGTGTTGGATATGTTTGAAAGACGCATAAGGCAACGTCCAACAAGTCCACAATTACTGCGCGACCTTTCGCGGTTCCTCACTGAAGAATGGGAGAACATTCCTCAAGCAGACATTCCTTATTAGAGAACACTTCTAGGGAGACGTGTATCCAAAGATGTCTTGAGACCCCTTCTTGAGAACAGTTTTCTCACTTTAGTTTTACCAGAGGTTACGTCTGTCATTTATTTTTTAGAAAGATGCTTGGAAAACTAAACCACTTGTTTATTTGTTGAATAAATTGAGACTACTTCATGTGTTCATGGGGTTGTACAGATATTTTCATTCATTTAAGTAACATAGGCGTTCTATATTGTGTTCCCCTAATTCTTTTGAGCAGTGTACAAGATATATTTCTGGCAAAACTGTTTGATGTTTTTCAAAGTAGTTACCTTCTGAGGCTACACACTTAATGCAGCGTTTATACAGTTCCTTCTTCTTAACCCTTCCAAGTTCGGTTGTAACGTTCTTTTTGATGTCCTCTATATTCTCAAATCTGTATCCTTTCAGACTTGCTTTCACCTTTGGGAAGAGGAAGGGTGAAAAAGCTTCACAATTCCGTTACTGGCCAATAATTTCTTGGCAAGCTGCTATGTGCGGTCTGGTATTATCGTGCAGTAATAACCAATTCCCTTTTGCATGGAACTGTGGCCATACTCGATGGATTCTCTTAATCAGAACTGTAAAATCTCCCTGAATAAATAATTAATGCGATAGAACTTTTAACAACTCATAAAGAATTGAAGCAAAAGAAATGCATTACTGCACAGTAACTTTTAAATTGCCCTGTATTATCATTCGCTACTGTTACTTATATCTTATCAGTGATTATTAAGGCTGTTTTGCCCATGTTTAGTCATATTTCTATCAATTACCACTGACAAGGGAACTACACGAACATGTATATCACATATTCTCAGGAATTTGCGCGAGTGCACAGACCAGAGGATTAAAAGACCATGGTCCGAGTAACAATCCAAACTTCATTGTTTCTAAGAAACAAAAAAACACTGATTGTTAAAATCCGAGATGGAGACAATGAAAGTTGGATTGTTGCTCAGACCACTATGGTCAGGTGATTTTTCAGTGCCGCGGCCTGTCTTTCTCGTCGGCTACGAGATGACTACCTATGACGTTTCCGCGCTCAGGCTTTCTCTTTAGGTGGTGTATCCAGGGCACTCAAGTCACATGATCATTGGGGTCCGGACAACAATCCATCCTTCATTGTTTCCAACAAACGAAAAAATACTGATTGTTAAAATCCAAGATGGAGACAATGAAGGATGAATTGTTGGCCGGACCCCGATGATCATGTGACTTTTGAGTGCCCTGGCCTGTCTCTCGTTGGCCTCGTGTCACGGAGTTCGAATTTTGGCGACACTGGCTCGAGGTTTCGCTCTCGATACTTCTATCGTTCGAAGACGGGGGCGGAGCGGAGCAAACAGTGTCGTCATACGAATCATCACAAGGCAGCCAATGGGATCGAAGATCATAATCGAGCATCGGATTTTGAAAGTTCGAAGCGGGAACGAGAGAGAAGATTAAGTCAACGTACTGTTTGCAACAAGGTCGGACCAAAGGATTACGAGAGCGAATGGATAAGGAGGATTGGGCTTTTCACGTTGAAACCGAGCGGTGAAGGCCGAGACCGCTTGTGCGGCGACGTGGGACGCGGCTCGCCGTGTAATGCAGGAGTTACCACGACAGCGTTGGAGCCGTGCCGGCAAGCTTTCGGGGCGGAGAATCCTGCTACGGAGAGGCACGACTCGAACAGTGGTTTCGTCGTGTTGAATGAGAACGCCCGTAACCAGTCCTGCCTGTTGCTGAAAGCGATAGAAATATCGCCTACGTTATTTGTGAGTACTTTTTCGTTAATGGGCTGTGGCTATCACGAGATAGGCACAGTATTTAGTGACTTTTATCAGCGTGAGCATAGAGTCTGCACGAGGATTCGAGGGGCTTGGCCCTGTGGTCTCCGTGCCTACCTAAACTACGGGTACGGTTTCGTTTACCAGTCCTAGTGATTTACGGAAAACTACTCGTGGTGATAAAATTCCTTCGGATAAGTTAATTAAGGTCATAATTCCTAAATGTGTCCAGTGTTCATTATTAATGTTAGTTACAATGTTCTGTGGTTTTTTTTCGTAGAGCGGCGAACATAACGGAAAGGTGCCTCGTGTAAAGCTTGTTGTTTTCTATTGCTCTTAATTGCTAAAGACATTTTTGGACTGGCCATTAAGCTTATTTTTTTGACCTTTACTTATGGTGTTGCTATATGCTCGTTGTTAATTACATTCATAAATACGTATTCTGTGATTTACCGGACGTGACATTTGAACTTGAAAACTCTATATCATGTGACATGATATTTTCATGGTGGCTAATAAGTGTGTGTGTGACTGAATATTCCTTAAGCAATAATTATTTTGTGTTAAGTGTGGATTTACCCTTCGGCAGCCCTTTGCTATTAATGTATTTCAAGTAGAAATAGATATTATTTTAGCGGATAAGCCTGTATTGATATTTAGGTAATTATTTATCTCATTTGATACATAAGAGCTTGTTTGTTTTTTTTTTATAAGAGGGCTATGACTATTCGAGAGTAAGACTAATTCATTTTTGGGAATTCGGGTAAGACCGAGTTGCATGTTCAATTACCTACGCCTTATAATAGGACGTTTGTAACCGGTGTTATTTTAATTTACTTGGAAGTTTAAGGTTACTTATAAGTTTGATCTCGCACGAAAATTAAGTGTTTACTCTTGATTGTAAACTTTGCTGTTTATGCCGATTGAGAAATTGCTTATGTTGATTTTTCCTAGAGCTTAAGGATTTCATGTTATTTTTGTTTTATATTTATTTTTTTGAGTTTTCATGTTTTCTATTAAATTCATTTTTTTTATACCCTACCACTGTTTACGTGTAATACTAATTTCCACTGCGTCAGCTACTATTTAGCCTGCTCATACACGTTACACCTCGTCAACAATAGCCATGAATCCACTTCATCTGAAAGCAACGCCATCGCTTTCATAGTATGCTTGCTCACAAAAAAGTGCTCGTACAACTACCTGTATTTCCCTTGTGAGACAATTTCTCTAATTCTTTCTGCATCATGACATCCTGTTGCTAGACTTTGCTCGCTGCAATTACTGTATATGACATGAATAAGAGAGAAAGTTATCGTCAGTATATATGTGCAAAGTTGGCTGGTATTTCATCTAGAGAACTAGAAAAGATAGAATAAAGTAAGTTGCTAAAGCAGGAACCTTAGACAACTCCAAGATCTGGTGAAATACAAATTTTGCTCTGACCGCTTTTTAACTGCATCTGTCTTTTATTGAAGTAGAAAGCAGAGCGCTTACGCTTCACCACGTACACCAAAGCGATATAAGTCATGCGACAATTGTTTTCGGGGTACGGTGTCAAAGGCTTTAGAGACGTCAGTCTTGGCGAGGATATAAACATGATTCGTATTAAGGGCGTCAATCATTCGTATGTAATGTAGGAATATTAAATGCATCGCACTCTTGCCATAATTACATTCGAACAAATCAGGTGGTGAGATTCTTTTCTTACGGATATGTAGATTGTAAAAATCAATGTATTTGTTTTATTGAGAAATACGTTTTCTCAATTTTATTTCACTTTTATTCTTAGTCAAATTTTCTTCCGCATATTATATATCCTCTCTGTGCTTTGCACAAAATCGCCAATAATCTCACTTGATTTTGGAGCCTAGTTCAAAATCAAAATAATGGCTTATTAAGAGAATTTGTGACAGTGAATGCAATTTGCCGTAGTGATGATAAAATAATAAACTGGAAAACACGGTAACTTACGAATCTGAATCTGAACTTTTAATGAAAAAAAGAAAAGTAATCAGTGCGGTTTTGACATAAATAATAAGTGGAAAATAAATTTGTTCTCAAAAGTTGCAAACTTTAACGCTAATCAAAGTAAAAGTTTTCGAATTCAAGAAAAGTTTATTAAAGTTGTTAGTTCTACCATGGAAATTCCATTTCCAATGAGCGTGTATCATTTAACCACGAAAACAGGAGCGAAAAGTAACATACGAACTTTCAAATCTTTTTAGATAGGCTTCATAGATTTCTAATTTAATGTAGAATTCCTGAAAAATTTATGAAAAGGCATTCACTTCATATAGAACACTGACCACATTGTATGTGAGCGCCGTATCGCTTTAAATTTAAAGGCAACCGCTTGAAAACAAAGCCAAGTTCCGTATTCATTTTTGACATCCATTTTGTAGATATCTACGGGAGAGTGTCTCCTTTAAATAGAGCTTTGTTGGTGGACTCGTTTGCACAGACAGTCAAATGAAATCCTCGTGGCGATTCACGTCATTTAAAGGCTTACGTGTGGCAGATGCAATGACAAATAGTTGTGGCGAAAAATCGCGCTTAAATAACGCATACTCTAGTTATATGTCGAACGATGCCGCGTGTCGAATTAATAATGGGATAGATTTACATAATTTTGAATTAAATGTCGTATATTGAATCCGAAGTCCCGTGAGGCTTCCGGAAAATTAAAAGTATAAACTTTTTTTTAATTATAGTGAATCAACGCTTTCACTGCTCCGTCGTAATAAGACAAACCTTACGGATCAAAAATTATTACGTGGGCGGTGAAAACGACAATTTCGGGTTAAGCGTTGTGTTGGCAAAATATTGCGTTCTTGCCGAAGCAATTAAAAGAGAGGTCAAGCTTAAAGGCACTACAGAACTATGCAAAATTCAATAAATAAGGTGTCGGCATTAGAACTTGATTTTAAATTAAATGATTGAAGTAGAACGCGTTCAATGTTATCGGTTTGTCACTTATCATATGTTAGTTTTATGTTATTTCTTTACTTGTCTTAATATTCAGTCAAAACGTGGCAGGATCTGCATTACTTGTTGTAATATTCAGTTAAAGCTTATCGTATCTCTCATTTAATATCTAGCCAGTACAACCGGCTGTATCACTTTAAGCCTTTATTCGAAAAATCTCTTAATAAGATTCACTCCTGGTGCAACTGATTAACTTCGGTATATAAAAATAGAAAATAATCAATTGTGCATTGATGTAGAATAATATCCATTAATAATATTAAATAACGATTTCGTTCTCTATTTGAATACCTTGATAGCTGCAATGAACCGAGATCGGTCAAAGCGGCTTACATTTGCTATGACCAAAAATGGGTTGGTTTTGGGAAACATAGCCAACAACACATATATGACTTAATTTAACTAATGGTGACGATGAATTCCATTCGCACTGGGAATGGTTTTCTTCAACGCAGATTGTGAGCCGAAAAATCTCTCTGGTTTGAAATTGAGCTGCTCGTTTTGCGAGAACGGGAACGCTCCATGAAAGTCGTTAGTTTAGCGAAACTGTGCAAAACTAAAGCGATTTTCTCATTGATTTTAAACTATAAAAATTGAAAATGAAGCGAAGCTTTGGTGATCTGCACGATTAATTTATCAAATGTATCACAACGCAGAGGGAATTCTTCCATAGCATGGTCATGGGATATGTTCAATATTCATTTACGACTTGAATATTACGTTTGTAATTAACCGTACCTAACTGGAAATATTTTGATGATTAAAATTCAATAGATATTAACACATAATTAATAATTTAAAGTATTGAAGGTCAGTCCACGTTTAATGATATTATATTTCCTAATGGTTTCATAATAATTAACAAAATTAATACATCATTGTCTTTTAAAAATAATTACAATTGACTTGTAAACGTGATTATTCGGAAACTTGTATTCCCATTATTTCAAACTTTAAGATCTTATATTGCGCATAAAGATTCGGAAGTTTTGACATTATTTCACCTAGACACTTTATTCAATCTTACCCAAATTGTGAACATGAAGGTAGATTAGCATACAAGATCATCGATTCTAACCGGTGGCGGTCAACCAAATTCTAGCTTTCATTATTACTTACCATAGGTGAATTTATGTGAATATAAAAACGTGAGATGATATATGAAGCTATTTATTAACAAATTGAGAATTATGAGGTATTTTTTCCATGTGAATTCCAGATTGTTCTATATGAAATAGCCGTATTTGGAGGTATTAACTGCAATGATACATAATGGATGATGTAGGAACGTTATTGTGCTCTCTCTAAATAGCTTATGCTCTCTCTAAAATGCGCAGGCTGTTCAAAAATATTATTGGATTTCAAATATTGGAAAGTTATTATTACTCGTTCACTTATATATTGCATACACACACAGTCCAATCCATTACTGTTATAAGGTGCGTCACATAAGTATAGGACCACCCATATTTTCCCTTGTCTGCAAGAAACAAAATAAAATAATTAAAACATTGTCACTGTATCAGATTCTCGCAACTATTATTTATTGTTTCCAAAGAAAATAACGAAAAACAAACAACAACAAGAATGAGAATTTATAAAAATAGAAATTAAGCTGTCCCATAAGTATAGGACCAGCATCACTTAATGCCCAATAAATCATCCCTTTTTTCAATATTTTTGAAAATTCGGTTTGGCATAGTTGCGACCAGGTTTTGCAGATTATCTGAATTAATTTATTCCCAGGCATTCAACACAGCATACTTTAATTCTTCTATATTGCGGTACTGTTTACCACCTGCGTAAACAGATCTGGCTAAAGCGCCCCATACATTTTCCACTGGATTGATATCTGGAGATAGGGCAGGCCAGTCCATAATTTGCACCCAATTTGCTAAAAACCACTCATATGTGCTGTTTGCACGGTGAACTGGGGCATTATCTTGCTGGAAAATCCATCTGGTTCCTCCAATCTTCTCCCCAAACGGTAAAAGATGAATATCAAGCACAAACATATCATTCTTCCACTAACAATAGCTAAATTGGTTCTACCATTCTATCCGAAGCCAATCCAGACCATAAGTGATCCTCCTCCCTGTTGCCATATGAAATACATTTCTTCTGACCTCCTGATGTCATGCCAGTAATATTGCCAGTAGTCTGGCCCATCTAAATTGAATTTTTTCTCCCCTCTCTTCCAGAACATCACTGACTGGGCAAAGGCCAACCGTTTCTGCTTGTGGTGCAGTTGGAGTGCAGGTTGCTGTTTTCTTTTCGTGTACACAAGAGATGATGCCTGCTTCACAATCCGTTGCGCAGTTGATTTTGATACTGGAACATCTTCAGTATTGGCCACCGCACGCTTTAATAATCGCCCTTTTTTGTCTATTAGTCGTCTTCTGAGGTCTCCCAGGTCTCTTTTTCTGGCCATACTGAGCACAAGCTTTCAAATAATTAAGTACAGCTTTATGTGACCGACTTATAGCCTTTCCTATACCTCATGCATTCACTCCAGAAGCTTTCAAAGCATCAATTTGACCCCTTTCATAGTCTGACAAGGTGGTGTTACGAGGCATTGTGTGTAAGTTGCTTGTTTACAGCCACTTGAAAGTTTTTGTGGAGGCAACCCTATTAGGTAATCACCAGTGTCATCTATTGACTGATTAATCACTGCTTTGTTAAAACGGCATTAAGTGATGCTGGTCCTATACTTATGGGACAGCTTAATTTCTATTTTTATAAATTCTTATTCTTGTTGTTGTTTGTTTTCCATAATTTTCTTTGGAGACAATAAATAATAGTTGTGAGAATCTGATACAGTGACAATGTTTTAATTATTTTATTTTGTTTCTTGCAGACAAGGGAAAATATGGGTGGTCCTATACTTATGTGGCGCACCTTACATGTTTGGGCATGCTGGAAATTTTCTCTTGCATAAGAGGTTGATGGCATAATTTTTCAGCAGGTCTTTATTTTGTTAAGGGTCTCATCATTTGAAAATAATTTTTCAAATTCTATTTTAACTATCATGATCATCAAGATCTAGCTTGGATATATCAACTTTTCAGGCATTTTTCGTAGTTAAATAAGTCAACAAATTTAAACTTAGATTAGTCTAATCTAGTTAGTCAATAAATTTAAAACTACTATTGATTAAGCTAAAACACCTTATTGGAATATTAAGAAGATTATATTTAAGTCAGCTAAGAAATAAAAAACTGGAAATTTTTCTTATTTTATGTGCCTATTTCAAATGGATTTTCAGCTAGTTCAATCGCCTAAGAATATATTGATTATAAATATCCATTATATTATTAAAGATAAATTTCTGAAGATTATTTATAAAAAATGATAGATTGTTTGTAGTATTTTCCGTGTTATGAAACTGTGATATGTTTCAAATGACGAGATTGAAAGTTCAATTTAGGACGATATTTTATATGAATATTCCGAAATCAGAATTTAAATATACATGAATTTACATGACCTTAGGGCTTGGTTGGAGCAGTTGCCTAGTCCGCAGGCTGGAACTATCTTTCTTAAGGCGTAATATTCATTAAAGAATAATCATCAGATATTCAGTGACGGTTTTATTGTACGCGAACCTCAGCTGTTCAAATTAATGATGAAAAATAGGAAAAAAAAATCCACAGCCTGGGTTCGAACCAGGAACCTTTGGCTCAGACCGCCAACGTGACAACCAATTGCGCTACTGTGGCCATGATAAATAACCGCTATTTACATGACCTTAGGGCTTGGTTGGAGCAATTACCACTGCGGTTCGCTTTCATGGCCACAGTGGCGCAATTGGTTGGCGCGTTGGCGGTCTGAGGTCAAAGGTTCCTGGTTCGAACCCAGGCTGTGGAATTTTCTTTCCTATTTTTCATCATTAATTTAAAATTTAACTCCTCACAATATAAAAAATGTGAGAAGTAAACTCCCGCCTCAACTAGAAATATATTCTTTCTTTAGAATATATAACGGAATTGCTGTTTTTCCATAAATTTCATGTACGTTAGCTATCGTCAATGAGACAAAAAAACTATTGGGATAACAGCTTTTTCATTCCTTATAATATATTCAGAAATTTTCGCAGTGCTTCATTCAGTTTATGAACTCACTTCTACTGCTATCATCTTTGCTTTAGGGTAGGTCCGGATGAGATGGACCACCGGGTGAAATGGATCACCGGATGAGATGTACTTTTGAAGTATTTCTAAAATTTGATGCTAGGTTTCATTTTTGGCAGTGTTAGCACTTAATGGTCTAATGGTATTGACCGTGTTGTTTTTCGAGTGTTTTGTGCAAGCATTTCGGTCGCTATCTTCTGATTTCGTTTCTCGGGTGAGTGAAAGTTTTACACTACTTTCGTTGAAAGGTCATAGGCACGTTTTATTTAATAATTTAAAAGCCAGCGTTGCATACAAAGGTTAGCCAAGGTCCATGTGGTAGATGAGATAGCCCCAGGCTCCGTCGGTGCTGGTCCATCTATCCCGGACTTTGGGAGAGATGGACTTTTTGGAATCAGGAGAGACGGTCCAGATTCATACATGTTTCTTCCAAATTAAAGCAACCACAGCAGAAAACTCTTTTTGCCAACCAAAGTCCTGAACATCATCAGTCCATCATTACTTTGCACAAGAAGCAAACACTGCGTGCAAGGCAGCCAGTGTCTCAAAGGTGTTGACTTCAAAAAGCAACATTCAAAAGACACAGCAATCCAAGAACAATAGGAAACCAAAACCAACCAAAAGGAAAACACCAAGTTCATCAAATGAACTAAACAATCACTGCGACGATGAAGATGTTTGTGTTGCGTGCATGAAAAATTATCACACTACCACAAAAGATGAGGACTGAATTCAATGCGTTGAGTGTTTTCACTGGCTTCATGAAAATTATACTGATTATGAAAACATGTGTAACTCGTGTGAAAAAAAGAAAACCAAGAAATTAAAAAAAAGTAGGCTATCCTACTTTACCCAAAGCCTTTAGGGGCTATGCCTATTGTTGAGTGTTTTTAGTCATATTATTGTATTATTCATCCTGCTGTTACTTTTTTCTTGGTTCCTATATTAAAATATATAATCTGCCTTCATTACATCGTTTTTCATTGTTGCTCTTGCTATTTAATGCAGGTCCTCTCTCCCACACAGAGTGGTCCATCTAACCCATAGGGTCAGGGATAGATGGACCACTAGCTCATTTTCGAATTTCATTGATAACAGATTTGTTTATATCACAATTCGTTTAATATACAGGGTGATTCAGTCAATTTCTGACCATTTCACTCGAATGACGTGCATTAGGGATAAACAATTGAAAGAATATGAGCGCCATATCGAATTTCTAAATAGTTGGAGTTTGTATTGTTGCGACGGCGCTGCATGAAAATCGTATTGTTGAAAAATGGCGCCTGCTTTATCAATAGAGCAGAAATGCAAGGTTGTCGAATGGTATTTCGAGACAAAATCACCTGTGACCGTGCAAAGAAAGTTCCGGAAGGAGTATAAGTGTCGAGACGCACCAGACAGGCAAGCAATCATGGATTTTGTCAAGCAATTTCGTGCCACTGGATGTGTTAAAGGCAAGAAAAAAGGCGGGAGCGAAGCTCGTGTTCGAACGGCCGAAGTTGTCGAAAATGTTCGCACAAGGTTGGTCGATTCCCCTACCAAAAAATCTGTTTGCCGCCTATCCATTGAAGAAGGGCTGTCGTATACCACGATGTGGCAAATTTTGAGAAAGGATTTACACCTGTTCCTGATAAGATCCATGTTTATCAGGAGTTAACAGACACTGGAAGACAGAAGCGACAACAATTTGCGATGGAGTTTGGAGCAGAAATGGAAGCCAATCAGGACATTGTGGACAACCTGTGGGTGTCAGATGAGGCCTTCTTCCATCTGTCAGGTGACGTTAATAAACACAACGTTCGTTTTTGGGGTTCCCAGCACCCTCATGAGATCCATAAGTCACCTCTTCATACACGAAAGGTTATGGCTTGGTGCGCGATTTCCAAAAGAGGCATCATTGGTCCGTTCTTTTTTGAGGGCACCGTAACGTCACAGGCTTACCTTAACTTGTTGAATACCGCTTCGACATCAATGGTTTCAACAGGATGGGGCTAGGCCTCACACCACTAATGAAATGCTAGACTTTCTCAATCAGAAATTAGGAAATCGTGTCATTTCAAACAGGTTTCCAGATCGATTCGGGGGTGGCTTTCTTTGGCCCCTACGAGTCCTGACCTAAACCCATGTGATTTTTTCTCTGGGGGTTCCTTAAAGACAGTGTGTTCACTACAGCACCAAGAACCCTGGACCAGCTGCGACAAAGCATCGTCGACTGCTGCACCCTTGCGGATGCAGAAATCCTGGATAGAGTTATGAACAACTTCACCATTCGGCTGCGAGCAGTTCAAAACGTTCGTGGTGGCCACATTGTGCATATCACCAAGACTTTTCCACGGGAATAAAAACTCCGAACTGCCTAAAATTTCATACTGAAATGCTAAGTTTGTAAACATTAATGGGTCAATAAATCATAGTACTGAAATGGTCAGAAATTGACTGAATCACCCTGTATGTTGTTCCTACTGGTCGTTGGAATCAGTGTACAAATTACTTATCTGATATATGTGAAAATACAGAAAATACGGCAGTTCAAAACAAGGTGGTCCAACTCTCCCGGACTTACCCTACCGTTTTGCAGGTTCTTGAGCATTATTCAAATCTTTACTGCAAATTAATTTTAATTTAAAATTTTTGCTCATGCCAAATTAATAAGCTCTCTATGCTTCCCAAAATATAATTCAATTAGAAAAAAATGACGGATCAATGAGAAAGTATGCAATTGATACAGGGTGATTCAAAAGTTACTGTGCAGTCGGAGATGGCATCCACTCACATCAGATGCTGGAAATGCCCGCCACCGGCCTCACGACATCGGATAGCACGAATTTGCATGTTGTGAAACACTCTACTGAATATGGCTAGTCAGAATTGCTGAACCTCAGTGGTGATTTCCTTCTTCAGCTCAGGCAAAGTTTCCATCCACTGCTGCACAGTAACTTTTGAGTCCAATCATAGAAGATATTATTGGATTTGGACAATTTATGAAGACTTGGGAAGAGAGCGATACATATTGGACAAGTGCGGACTGTGTCCAGAAACGTATGCAAGATTTTGACATATCTTGTTCAGATGAAAGGTTGTGTTATGATCAGTTCATTTTCTCTAAATATTTGTACAGCATATAAATTTCAAAAATTTGTATACAGGGTGATCCAAATCGTGTGTAAAACAATTTAAGGAGGTATTATAGAGGTCAAGGTAAACACAAAACGTCCTACGAACATGGGTTCAAATATGAACGATAACTGAGATATGAACAGAAATAAAAATGCCGCCACCAAGATCAACAAGTTAATAACTCAGGTTCTGCAAAGCCTAATTAATGAAATTTGGAAGAATAAGAGGGTACATTAGACTGTGTATACCGTTAAAATTTGATCGAATTCCAACGAGAAGTTTCCGAGTTACGCAATCAAAATTGTAACAAGTGCTAGTTAGTACTCACAAGAGTGAACACGTATTATGATGTCGAATGACTAACTCGGAAGCTTCTTGTTGGAATTTAATCAAATTTTAACGGTATACAGAGTTTTATGTACTCTGTTATTTCTCCAAATTTCATTAATCTAGGCTTTACAGAACCTGAGTTATTAACTCGTTGACCTTGGTGACCTGAGTTATTTTTATTTCTGTTCATATCTCAGTTATCGTTCAAATTCGGACCCATGTTCATAGGACTTTTTGTGTTTACCTTGACCTCTATAATACCCACTTAAATTGTTTTACACACGATGTGAATTACCCTGTATATCAAATTAAATAATAATCACGTGATCAGCAAGAATGAATTTTTAAAAAATATATGATTCATTATTTTACGCACGTTGTATTGTATAGTGTAAATTGTATTGCAGTTATAATTCCATAACGTCCATTTTACAATACATGGGTTTATTAGATAGAATCGATTTTCATCCTTTCGGACATCATCAGTATATCAAGTTGAAATGTTTAAATTTCTTACAATGTGATTCTTTTTAAAATTTTGAACAATACTTCTTCTATTCATTGTTTTATGGTTACATTGTTGTAATTATTTGGTTATACGAGGCTAACGAGAAAGACAGGCTCTGGCACTGAAAAGTCACCTGACCAAGATAGGTCTATTAACAATGTACTTTTCATTGTTTCCATCTTGTATTTTAACAATCAGTGTTTTTCCTTTGTTGGAAACAATGAATGTTGGATTGTTAACAGACCTATCTTGGTCAGGTGACTTTTCAGTGCCGGAGCCTGTATTTCTCGTTAGCCTCGTTGGTTATAGCAATGACGTATATTAAAGATAGACTCCGAATCCTATTGTTAACAGCGGCAAAAAGTGAAGCAAATTGAGCCATGACAGTTCTGGGCAGGAGTGAGCCGTTGAGTAATTAGCTGTCTGGCTGCTTTGTTTTTGAAGATTTTGGGCCCGAGGAATAATTAATTCAAAACCATTATTCAAAGTTGTTCTGCGTACAACTGTACAAACAGACAAGAAAAAGGATCAGGAATTATTTTCCAAAAAATAAATCAAAAATACGTAACTAAAATGAAAATACGTTACTGAAAAACAATCGAAACGAAATTAAAATTGAAACCATGATCGAAAAATTGTTTATAAAATATAATAAAATACTTCAAATACAAAGTAAACGAAAAGATAAACTTATTACTCCGTGATCGGCGTGTGAAAGAATTATTAATCAGCTACTCTCGTGTTTAGCTATGTGTTTTGCATCATCTTCACTCACTTTCAGCCATGACAGTTCTGGGCATGGAGCTTCCCAATTTGCTTCAAGTTACAACAATAGGTTTCGGAGTCTATCTTTAATATACGTCATTGGATTATAGCATGGTCTTTTTATCCTCTGGTCTGTGCACCAGGGTTGCCAACTTACCGGTTTTTAGATGGAAATACTTATTGTTGGATATTGTTATAATACAAGCTAAACAATGCAAAAATGTAATAATTATTACACGGTTGGCAACCTGCTGTGCACTCGCGCGAATTCCATTATTGGAGGCTAACAATTGAACTTTTGTATTTACCATGGTCTAAAGATATTCATGGTCATGGAGCTCCATTGTTAAAATGAAACTAAAGTTTCTAGCTCCCGGTAGGGCGGGAACTCTATTGAAAAGCGGCGCTGCATGTACAAACGGCCCAACTGCGCCTGCAGCGCCTTCCTATCGGCAGATAGAAACTTTACTTTCATTTTCAGTTTCAATGAAAAACTCTACCGCAGTTCACTGTCGGCCTTAGTGCGATCTATGCGGCACCTGACGCGATCTGTTTTCCTTAGCTTCTCGAAACAATGGAAAATGGCCGAGGCTCGATGACCATGTATATCTATAGACCGTGGTATTTACTGAAGAGTCTATTTTTGCCCCCTCTATTGCATGACTTTGGCTACAGCGCAAACTTAACAATGTATTTTAAGCTTAACAATGCATTACGTGTTCAGCAACAAATACTTAACATTAGCTGACGGTTTTGTTAGGTTGTACCATAGTCTTTTAATCCTCTAGTCTGTGCACAGGCATTGAATTCCATTGTTTTAGTCCAACAATTGGATTGCTGTATTTACTGAAAAGTAGGGCGCCTAGATAAGTGCGGGGTAGGGTGGTGACAACTCGCCATTTTGTCGGTTGCGGCCGCCATTTTGAATCCGGAAGTATCAGTCACGCATAGGAGAACACGTGTTTATACTCGTAAGATATTTAGAGTCTCGCTTGGTAATGATAGAATTTTCTTTATTTGTTTAGTTTACTGACCTGTTTTCTGTATGTAATTGAAGCTTTAATCACTTGACCTTTTAAAAAAGATTATTAACATCGAATTTTAAGGAGCAGACGATGCCTGGTTGCTGCGTTCCCGAATGCAGCAATCGCTCCGAAAACGGTGGAAGGCATTTTCGTTTTCCTGCAAGTGTTGCAAGGAGAAAATTACGGCTAGTTAAAATGTGGTGTGTTCCGCAATAAGCCTATATCAAATTCTTTAATTAAACACCAATCTCTATTCTGACAAATGACTTGTTTCCAGAGTACCCACCAATTCCTCTTAAAGCTAACATGCGCTTAATCAGATAAAAACCAGTAGATACACCACTTTTAATAAACAAATGAATTCTTTATTCAGTTTAAACTTTGAATCCAGTTACAAAATATGAGGTAGGGATTAGTTTGTTAGTAATATGGAATATCAGCATTCATATATAAAATAGTTTATGAACGAGCGCTTGGCATTACTTAACATTTAACATAATTTTCTAAGAGATTCTTTCCTCGCACTGTACAGCATATTACTTAGAAAATAAATATGTTCTGCGCAGTAACACACTTCATCAATGAGATCTCAGCGTTTTTATTGATGCATTTATTAATTTAACGCACACCCATAAGTACTTATCTTTATTTGCACACTCGATGAGCCGTTCACTCACACTTTTGGATCATTCTTTTTCAACGATGCACTTAAAGTTGATGCTGTATCGTTGCTCCTTGCTAGCTGGCGCTAGCCATAAGTGGTTCCACTGACGATGCTCTTGCTCCGGTGTGTAACTTATCGTTGTACCTTATCGATAGCCCTTCCTTGTCACAGCATTCCCGCTGAAGTCCAATGAAGTTCACTTCCGCCAATACCTGGTCACAGAGGTTGCATCCAGTCTCTTACGCTTTCCGCACCTTGCCTGCCTGCGATATGTTAGGGAACATTAGTTCCGATTATGCACAAATGCGAATTCTGAATCTAAATGTGAATGTGTAATATCGTTCACAATGTCTATCATACAAATGTCAGTCATCGTCACTCATAGGTAACGATCTACTTATTGATAAAACTGCACCGTTCTATGATTGCGGAGTTCGATGCATCAGCACTAGTGATTAGCTGCATTAGTTCATTCCCGCTGCCATTTCTCTTCTTCCGTACTTTCCCTCTCTTTTCGAAGGAAAGAATCTCTGACCAATCAAATTTAGGTAATTCAAAATTTGAGCAGTTACAACCCCCCGCCCCCGAGATTCCAAAGTTAGATTCTCTCTTCACCGCAGTCTTCCTCTCGATGTTTCTATGGCAACACAAGAACGGAATGGCAAGAGGGCGGAAAAAAAGGGACAAAAAAATATTTATTCTTATTAGGATTATATAGTGCTTCTCCATTAGTTATTTGATCAATGGGAATGGAATTTAAGTACACAGTCTACTTCGTCTGATTTTGTGGTGACTTACATTTAATATCGCCACAACATAAAAAATAAATGCGCCGCCACACTTTTACCTTTTTTTTTAATTTATGGATTCCTAAATAAATGTATTAAATTTTTGAGAAATATGAGCATTTTTACTAAATGTTTAACTGCGCATGCGCAAGCGTTACCAGAATTTCTTTTGCATAATTTATTAGCCAAATGCATAGAGCTACTCTTATAAAAAAGCCCAAGGGATATCGTAAAAATTAAGAAAGATATCGCCGATAGAATGAGTTGAATTTCAGTTGCTCTCAAAAATAAACAAAACGATAAGGGGTTTTCGCCAAATTTTTATTTTTGGACCGGACACTCAAGAGAGGGCCAAGCCTAAGGGGCTCAAATTTAAGAAAGTGAAACATTACGTGCTCGTGGGAGTATTAATGTTTGGATGTAGGAATTTCCTTATTATGTGATAAGTGTTTTAAATTGTGGTTTTTCCTAAGGCTTTGTATAAGTGTGAGTTTAAATTCAGTGTTGACTGGCTTTTGTGTAACGAGTGTGGAATAACCTCATTAGCAAAAAGAACGATAGGAATAATGTGTACTCTGGTAATTCCCCAAAGGCGTTTTATTTCGTGTGCATGATCTGTAGGCTATATTTAGAGGTTTTGTCAGTATATTGGGAATGTAAATCACTTTGTTTTGCTTATCTATGAGTGTAATGTCGGATCTGTTAAAGAGATAGTTTGTCAGTGATTATTGATCTGTCAAAGTATAGTTTAAGTCGACGTGCGGCTGGTTGAGATCAGAAAGATGTCTACTAGAACTTTAAGTCCGAGCCATGATTGAAGTTTAGTGCATGTTATAGGAAGGTTGTGGGTGTTCGGCACGCTTTTCAGATTTAAAGGTGCGCATTTTGTATCAGCCATGCAGACTGCTTTGGGAAATGGTGATACGTGTTGTTTAGAGTAAAACAATTCTCTGAGTGAGTAAGTCGCTTTCTGATGCAGATTTATTATATAAACAAGACCTGTCCTCCCTCTGAACAAAGCCGAGTCTTTCGGTAGAAGTGTGTGGGCGATGTTTTCTGTGCTTTGTAAGTAGTATACGTTGTTTCCTTTCAAGTCCCACTAAATGTGTGAGCATTGGGGTGGCCTAAGTGTTGATGGACCTGGATGAATTTTTGGAATTTAAATGTGTTTAAGTATTATTCTAGTCTATGAAGATGTTTTTTATTGAGTGTGCTCTTTATATATTTGTGCTCTAGAAGCTTGGCTTGTTTAAATCTTGGATATTTTTAAAATTCACCATTTTCCTAGCAGCAATGTAATCTGGTTCTTCCAATGTGAAGCCCCCCGCCCCATCTCTGAGAACTCCATTTTCAATGTGAATGGTTTTGCATTTGTCCAATCCAAATTGTACGTGGAAGTGTTTTGAAAATGTGCATGTAATACCAAGTAAATGGTGCAGTTGTGTTTGTGTGGAGGCGTAATTTTTCAAGTCGTCCATGTACAGAGAGTAAGTCTACCGTAAAAAAATCCATTAACTGAATAATCATCCGCACAAATTGGGAAATGGTATCAAAATTTTTGATCGCAATAACTGAATTTGCACTTAACGAGTTTTCCTTATAGACTTCATGTGATTAAAAGGCATCATGATAGCTTAGAGGTCCGTGTGATATTTCTGGAATGTACTGAGAACGCGTAGTTTGCATGATGCACACACATTCACTCCTTCGTAGTATTACGTACGTAAAAAATGCGGTTAACTTCAAAACGGTCTGCTAACCCCCTCTCACACCTTCATGAAATATACACTCATAATCGTCTCGGTCAACAGGTCTACTACCATCTGCACTGGAAGAGTGTGCATAATAAAGTGGGACCGGAGACCGGACATAGATTGAAGGCGTTGGTGGTGAACAAAACTACAATTAAAAAAATTGATAAGCTTATACTGTATCCTAGAAGTTTAGACCTTTTTATTACATAAGATAAAATCGCAAGCAAATTACAAATTATTTCAAAAGGGAGTACAGCAAGGTTTCATAAACAAAGGGTATCAATGGACCCTCGGACAATCGAGCTTCTTGGAAAACGAAAAGAACAGACCACGGGTAAGCGTTGATGAAGTCTCTATCCCTAGAAAAACGAAAACATAAATAGACAAGAGAACAAGCTAAACAACTTACAAGAAAACAACAATAGTCAATCCTTAGCTTTTAGTTCACAAGAGCTTAAAGTTAAAAAATTCTTGAATCCGTTAATATAAACCAAAAACAAAACTTCAACAGTCTCGAAATCCGTGAGGACGGAGATGAGCACTCTTCGACCCAGCTAGATTAGGAGTTAACTAACGTGGGGCCGGATAAGCACAAACTCCCGAAGTTCTGCCAGGGTTGTGTCCAATGGAGCGAGATCAAATCGAAGTCCACTCGAAAAAATTCTACCGGATCGGTTCTCCTACGTCAGGGCCGCCACATTGTACTGGGAAGACCCTCATCTCACTGGAACAGAATTGCTCGAGAAAATCCGAGACGAACCTCGCTGGGCCATCACGAGGAGAAAGCTGAAAAGAAAAAGAAAAGAAAGGAGGGAAACTAGCGTGGAAAGCAAGAGAGGGTATGAAAAAGAACTGACTGAAGAATCGGGAGAAACAAAATAAGGGAAAGGAGAAATGAGGACGTTTTAGTACAGGTTGTAAAGAGGAAAAAAAGGTGTCGACTGGCGAATTCGAATAACAGTTCGAATTAATAGATTCGTAAGTGGAAGGTTCTTCTGTCTTGTACAAGCGAAGGGGAAATTATCTCCTAGAACTTCACGCAAACTAAGGTTAATCCTGTGGCTTCATCTTAGTTGGGACGGGAACTCCGCGATATATGAAAGCTCAAAGTTCGCACATCTACGGTGGAAAGGTAAATCTTGCGCACGCTGGTAGAAAAAAAAACCTCACGTAAGAGCCGTGATTATACCGCTCAACCACTGGCCGTGTAGGCAATAGAAAGAAATTAAAATCAAGTACTTCTCTGTCAAAAGTCCGTCCCCAGTGTTCTTTAATATTGAAGAGGAACATTTCGTAGCGAGGTGTCCATTCTCAAGTCGGGCGTCTTTCGGAGAGTCGACCACGGTTCGCACGCCCTCCGATCCAAGATATAATCTCGATGAAGAATAAATCACCTCATTCGGGCTATGTCTTACTTCATCGGATTTGCTGAACGATTACGTCGATTCCGTTATCACTTTGCCGTCATTACCATTCACGCCTATACAACAAAACTCCCAGATCATAATTTGGAGTTTCGAGAGGAAAACTCCTAAAATAAATCCAGAATTGGATTCAATTGTTTGGGTGAGGCATTGAATCACCCACTCATCGATCACTGAGGCATTGAAATGGAACGAAAAAAAAAACATTTTCCTTCAGAAGGAAGTGGTCACAATAAGGAGAGGTCTATAGCGACAATGTTCTAGCAGTAACACCCAAGTTTATTTTTAAATAATACTAAAACAAATTCTCTAACAGTTGAAAATAATTTTGAGTGCCAGGAAAGGCAATTCATGAAACCCAAAGGGGTAAACCCACAGTAAAACACCGTGAACGAGGCTTAAATGCCAAAATCTTCACGAACCGACAATTTTGTGATAACTAAGGAGTTAAGTTAGGAGAAGGCGAAGTGATTGGATCCCATCGATAGCTCGACAAAGGAGGGCAAAATATAACGAGATCAGTGAGCGTCTCCATCGCGAGAAATGGCAATGAGACCAGATGTCTCACCCCGACTGTTGCGTCTTAGCAACACGGACCTCGTCAGCCCCAAGAAAAACTGTCGGGCTAGAACAGAACGTCATCAAAGGGTCATAAGGAAAAAAATTTTTACAATTTTTCTCGCATATGGAGAAGACGATCGAAGAACCAAAAAATTGAGTACAGTAGACACGCGGCTGCATACAAATCATCGGACAGATGTAAATCAATGAATGAAACCAATGAATATATATACAGGATGCGGCAGAATGGATAGTTGTTTTGAAATTAGTATAACTCGGCTATTTTTTTAACTTATATTTTATTAGGACAAATGTAATCTTATATGTTACCATTAAGCAATCAAAAAGTGGAATTCATGAAAACAAATTTCATATTCTGAAAATGATATTAGACAGATGACGTCCGTGGTTCCACAATACAGTGGTTCAGCCATTCCTGAAAGTCCTGTATCACTCTCTCCATCAATTTAGTGTCGATTGCCCGAATTTCCCTTGTAATGGAGTCTTTCAACTCTTGCACAGTTCGGAGTTTGCCTTTAGGTTTCCCCATAAAAATAATCGTATGCTGAGAGTTCGGGAACAATCACACATATGCCCGATTTCAAATACTCCTCAATTGCGAACGCACGATGTTCTCTCGTCCAGATAACCATTGCGACTAATAAATGGTAGCCTCCACTGAGTTGAACGACCTTGGCAAAAGCCTTCACTTCCCTCCTTTCGAATGTACAAAGCGTCTCAAAAACACCCATCCATTCTCGTAGCCTGTATATTTTGAAATTCGCAATGTAGAATTTCATTTTATGCATGATTTATGGCGTTGTTACCGAGGACACAATTCAACATGGAATTTAATGCAACAAAAGGTCATTGGGAAGTATTATTTGAAGGCTAATTCTTTTAAAGCAAGCAGATGATTTTAAGCACCTACAATACGGTTATGTGAACAGTGGAATTTTCAATCAACCACGTCAATTGTTTATTTTTAGTTTATACGATATATCATTTCAGGAAACACTGCATAAAATGAACGATAGATTTTAATCGTTTTGAAGTATAAACCGTATCGCTGCACTAATCGTATTATAGTTGCTGTTTCCTCCTGACCTCAGAGACCCAACGCATGACTGTTTAAACAAGTTTAGATATGATAACACAGAAAATATAACATCAGCCATTTGACAAAAGGCTTTATGCCACAAATTCTAATGACAATTAGAGTAAATCTGTCTCCGTCAGATCCATCAATTTTAAACGAATTCTAATCAGTCTTTTAAAGCTTAGAGATGTAATCGAAATTTAGTGTAACCATAAAACGTTGTGAATAATTATCATATTTCTTCAAATAACTTGCTTCAAAGCATTCGTGTTATCGATAGTCTCACAAAGATAAATTATTAATCTAAGTTTAATCAAGCTAAGAGAATTATTACTTACATTTTTACTGCTTTCATATAGTCTGTGTTAGTTTTAAACATCTTTAATCAGGGAAGAGCAGTTTGGACGTAAGAAAACTAGTGCGCTTTTACTTATTTATTAATAAAATTAGATACTATTATTAAATATTATTTTACTTAATATTATCATTCTTGTAGCCTAAGGGTGCTTGAAATAACATATTTAATACCAACACTATCGATAGCGATCTGCGCCTAATTGCATATGCTTACTCTTTTTTTTTTTAATTCCTTGATTCTAATAAAAATATTCTTGTAAAACTCTTATAGGTGAAAAAATTTATGGTTGCAAAAGAAATAGTTCTACACTGTAAATAGAAACGGAGCCTGTTTTCATTTTGTAAATATTCTGCAATCTACAAATTATCTCCAGTACGCTACTCGAGTAACTTAGATAGGCGCAAGTTTTTTGACTCTTGGTTTATTATTTATTTTGATTGAGAGACAACTTTACTGCATGTCTAGTCTTATCAAATGTCAGATTTTAAAATCCGAGATTTTGTTTGGAATCGACAACTTCATATCTCTTTAAAGCAAGCTCGTCCTAGCAGCTTCTAGAATATTATAATTTTACTCCGAATATGTTGGCTACTTTAGTGCAAGTGTCCTTCACAATATATGCTGGCAAAGTTTCGTGGAAAACTATAAAACACAAGCAGGAATTGGGCCCATCAAACCCTGGCCTCCCATCACTGAGAGATTTGTCAGATCTACAAAATGTTATTCCTTCTAGCTTCCAATGAAGTTTTGGTAAAGAGTAATTAAAACAAATCACGGATATTTGATATTAAACTGATGGAATTTATTTTTCTTTATTAAACATGGTTTCATGTCAAAGGCAAATATATAAATAAAATATGAAATTCATAACTGCCAATAACAAATAAGAACTGTTTTAATGGGAATAATGTAAATTTGAAGCGCACGAAGATGAAACGTCAGCGTTCGTTAGTTTAGCGTAATCGCAATCAATTGTTAATCCACGAAGTAATGAAGCGGAAGTTTTTCTGCTGACGAATCGCTTCTGTGATTGAAGGAGATAGGTCTGAAAACGTTTAGTGTTTGTTGAAGTCTGTTAAAAATCCACTGGGGTCGGTGAGTCCTCCTCCTCCCACCCCCATTTGCCTGACTGATGCCCTGGAGCCCCAGAGCACCACTAAAGAAAATTCAAACACGTGATAAAAATCCTCCTCAATTGTTTGTCTTCGTTATCGAGGAGGAGCAGCGCCTCCTGAGAGTTGACTGGGTCTGGCTCTTCCGATTTGCTCGGATATTATTTCCGGTTGAAAGGACAACAAAAATTTGGACGCCTTCCTAGAATGAATGGGCAAAAGTGTGGAGGAAAAAAATAATCCATAGAAGGCAAGAAGAAGGAGGAGGAGAGTAGAAAAAAAGAACTTTAAATGTCAGATTTGAATTACGTATTGTTTTTTTAAACTCTTTTTAAGCTCAAGAGGGAAAAAATTGTGTTTGAGAAACTTTTAGTATTTTTTCCTTACAACTTTTGTGAAACTTAAGCACGATTTTATTTACCCCGTTCTGGGAACTCGATCTCTTTGAATGGTGGTTTGGTGTTTAGCTCTCTCCGTGTGCCTCCCCTATTTGCCACATCTATTCATTTGGTTCTCTTTAGAAACCAGTGGCAATGCCGTCATCGGTCCCCCACCTCTTCCCACACCCGGTCCTTTCCTCTTGAACTGCCTATCACTTTCCGCAGAAAGGGAAAAGGGCAACTCAGGTGGCGACGAGAGCCGTCCAATTTCAAATGCTGTCGTCCTTTCATGACGGACGATGATTCAACGACCGCAATTGATTTCTCTTTTGGCGCAGCGGTTAAAGTTTGAAAGAAAAATGTGGAGAGATGGAGAAAAAATGGAGAGAGAGAGAGAGAAGTGCTGGGTGTCAAAATAGGAGAGAAAGACAGACCGGCAAACAAACAGACGGACAGACAGAGAGAGGAGTCGTTGGCTGTGAAGTGCATCGGAGAGAGACGCGAAAAAGTCCGACAGACGAATCGACGCCAGTTACAAACAAAAGGGAAACGGGGAGGGCCAAGTTCGGAACGGACTCCAGTTGTCAACCGCTAAAAACACTCGACACGATTTCACTGAAGACTGGGAAAAGGAGGAAAAAATGAACAATGAATACATTGACATCACGATTTTAATGGAAAACTACTGGAGAAACATATTTCAACGTGCATCTCATTGTCAATAATCCTTTCGACTACCACCACCGCCACCACCCACATTCCTTTATTGCTTTTTCAAAAGGACAAAAGTTAAAATTTAATTAAATTGTTAACATGAAAAAATATAAGTCGTTCTGCAAAGGAAGAAGGAAAGGGAAGAGGGAGTGAGGTCTTTCGAAATTCATATCACGGTTTTATGGGAAGTTTTGCTTGTTTTCTGCGTGTTTTTGCTGTTTTGTAATCTGAATGCCTCATAAAATTGGCAATAAAATTTTTGATACAATTTTTTTTAAATTTCCAAAAGTGTATTTATTTCCATTTAAAGTTTAATGCAGCTTTATTCCTATTTATGTTTTCAAGCACCAATATGACATGCTGTGTTAGGTACAAAACATCCAAGTTTTGAAACTAACAGGAATGATGGTCCATGCTCAAAAACTATAACGCTTTTATTAGAATATAAAACATTCGATGCTTTATAAAATTTTTAACGGTAAAGTTTTATAAAAGCGTAACAAAATATTCATTTTTTAATTTATGTTTTATATTAATTATTTTTGGATACATAAGGACAATGTAAGTTAATAACTAGGACGCTTTCCATTGAAGTAGAGGATTTAAAGGATCTTATTGTTTAATATAACTGACAGCTTTTATTGAAAATTGAAAAGTACCACATTTCAAAGGCTCTGTAATAGGACCTGTTGGTCAAAAAGACTCAAACATTGCCATGAATACTCTTTAAGCAGTGGAAGTGGCAAAGGAAAAAGCAGTTCAAAAATTTTCCGTTAGAGAAACAAATGGCGCATTATTATAGTGCAGAGCAGTGCAATAACACCTACGAGCTACACCAGAGCATGTTCAATATGGCTTCCTTCGTCTTTGTGCTATGATCTGAAAACGCAAAAGAGCATATTCAGCAACAGATAAGAACGCAACGTTCTCTAGGTGTTCCCAAGGGATAGGTCTGGTGAGCGACCGCGTGTTTGAAATTACCGCTGATGATTCTTTCGTCTCGAAACGAATTCGAAGCAGCTATTTTACATGAGTTGTTTGTGCTAAGGAGCTTCACCTCGCATAAAATTTGTAGTATCCATCCACTGAAGCTTTTGAAGCGCTAGAATCACGTGTTTTGTAAAAAGAGATACGTGGTCTTAACTTTATCATTCGTTCCCAACCGGTAAATTCCATGGCTTCATGAGTATTCATGCGAAACCTGATGGTATTCTAACCAATGGCTCCTACAGAGAACCATTTCAATGGTTGAAATGGGAACTTTAATTATGTTCACCCTGTAATAAAATCTTTATCCGTGTACCTCTGTTTCTAATTTAATATGAATTCAGGAAAGGGCGACTTTCATTGATTTCCTTTAGTTTTTGATGTGTAATAAAAAATTATTAAAATTTCAATTTTTCTTTACTTTTTCAATAGTTCTTTCAATTTTTCCCAACATTTCCCAGGATTAAGAGAAATACAAGACGTTATTCAGATAACCCAGATGCATGCTATATAATAAAAAAAAACTATGTTTCATCAATCGACTATTTCATTTATTGCCGCACTAGTTTCCAATGTTTTTGGCTTGGTAGTTTTCATCAGTATACATTTTCTTATGGCATAATCCTTGGACATCCTTAGGTAAATGCATGTGCAGCGTTCATACTGTTGTTGATATGATGACTTTAAACTACATACTTTGTTCGTACGTCATCACGTCGTGTTGTGAATGCAAAGACCACAGAATGCATGGATTTAAGTTAGAATGGTTTTAAATTTATTACAATGACTTATTGACTGGCGAAATTGTTATGGGTGCGATATAAATTTATTATTCTTTATTTTTGTTTTTATTTCTACCGATTACACAGCCAACAAAAAATCACTTTTTAAACATTTTTTAACGTTAAGAGCTGATTGTCATCACCCACAGATTTCTTGTTTTTCAATGAAACATTTTAAATTATTGGGAGTTCGGAGCCTGATAAATTTCCTTGTGGCCCAAAAATATGGATACTTTAACATTGCAACCGCTTCTCTTCACACCCATTACTTTAACATAACTTGGAAACGTGACATGATAGAACGAATCTAAAAGCAGATACTGATTCAGCACACTAAAAATCAGAAGAATAAGGCAAATTCATTCAAAAAGTTTTTTCATCGTTGGCCTGTGTTATTTGTTGAATGCATTTGTTAAAGTGATTTGAACCAATCTTTAATTTGAAGAAATGATAAATTTTGAATGATAAGGATTTCGCTAAAGTTAACAAATACGATAACAATTAAGAGGGAACAGGCAATAACAATTATAATTGTGAACTCTTAAGGTATCTTCACTCAGGGTTAATTTTATGCGATTCTCTCTGAGTTGTTACCTTTAAGAAACGTCGCACTTTTACCTGAAATGGAGACACCCGTACTCCCAGCATCATTCATGGAAATAAGAATTATTCATATGGAATGGGAATACTTCTGGGATTGAGAGGATTGTGGTGAAATAAATCGTTAAATAATTGACAAAAAAACTTGTTTATTTAATAATATTGATGCACTCGCTGACATTTAGGAAGAATGTGAACCAATTTCCTTTCAACGTGTCAAAGAAAAATCCTACATGTGTATTTGGCAATATTGAATTCAGGACCTATATTATTTAGAATTACAAATGTTTGTCATCTCTGAAACCTTATCCCTATACGCATCTTATAATATCTCTTTAGATATTGTCCACTACTTTGTTCTCAAATAATAAACTGATTTTAAAGGGCGGCGAATAGCCGTCACTTTAAAAAACCCATACACTCGTTTCTGGGGATCAATACACTGGCTTTTGAATTAAATAAAGATAAGACTAAATTTATCTTGAATATTATGAAATACAGAAGGAAGATTGGAAATACTAACTTTAAAATAAAAACGGAGCATTTAAGCGTACTGATCTTTGTAGTAATAATTCAAAACCCCACACGCGCACTCAAAATGAATCTATGAAATTCAGTGTGTAGAGAAAATACCCGAAACAGACGAATAACTTTAAAATAAACTGTGCTAGAGTCATAAAAGTCAGGTCTATCTGTAAGAAAGTGCCCGTGCCTGATAGAATATAAACTATTCTCAGCGCCTCTAGTGTAAGGGCTGAGAAGTTACGAAAACTAACTTTTGAACCATGGTAGTAGATAGAGAAGAAATTTCAATTATAAAGTTGTAGAGCGTCACCGATTTAGGAGAAATCCACTCTTTGCATAAAAAAAACAAAACCAAAAACCCCCTATGTTGGGGGGGGGGGGGGACGAAGGAGGGAATGATCGGAGTGGTAGTTAGTGATTGTTTTGTTTAATTTTATTCAAGTATAAAATTGGAGCGATTTCGTGCGTATGCTATTATACTCGTGAATATTGCAATGTAGCCTACACGGATTTCTGCTGTCTCATACATAAAATTTTCTCCCCCGTTTTATGAGGGTTATGCCTTTGTTTTCTTTAAGCAAACAGTGGATGTCTACTAAATAGGTGACGCTCTACGACTTTATAATTACTATTTTTGCTTTATCTATCGTGACTCAAAAGTTAGTCTTCGTAACTTCTCAGCATTTATAGTAAGTACGCTGGGAATACTTTCAATCGGGCACAGCCATTTTCCTATAGATAGACCTAACTTCGACTCTTTCGGGAATTTACTCTAAAACCTTGTATATGCCTGTACGGGAAGCTTTACTCTTCTTGCACCTAAGATCATAAAAGAGAATGTATTTTTTAAACGCCGCTGACTGTCATTTAAATCTCACTCATTTTTAATATTTTATGCACGATTTTCCTTCCGTTTGCAGCGGTGGTTTTTGAAAGATATAGGCTTGAGCTTCCGTGGAGCTTTTCAGTTCACCCGTGAACGAATTATCAGATTTATATCAGCATTCATTAAAAACCATCTCTCAAATGCAGATGATTCAATATTTCAAATTTTATTAGATCTTAATTAAAATGTCACGCATCATTTAATGATTGTAATCTCTTGTAATTGAACAGAGGGGAAAATTTAATCAGCAGAAATATTGCGTTTCACTTTACGTGGTTATGAAACTGTCATTTCTCATCTATTGATTGCTTATTTGCGATGTTCACTGATGATTTACTAAACAACATTGATTCCGATGGAAATTTCCGATCAGCTGAATTGTTTTAACATTACGCCCTCGTGGCTAAATGACATACAATGCCCACTCTATTTCCCAATTCAGATTAAATCATCATCAGAATATCGACAAAGAATAGACACCAAACGGGTGTCGATCACAATGACACGCTCAAAATGACACCGGACAGACCACCATTTCGATCGACGAAACATCGAAAAACTTTCGAAGCATCACGGTGAAAAGAAACACATGAAATTAATATGCCGTTGTTAATTGTTAACTGCAGTCGTTAATTCTCCTTTTTTAAAAAAAACAAAAATTCATATATTGCTGATAAATGTTATCAGTTCATATATGATAGAGCATAAATGTCATGGTGAGAATGTTTTAAATTAAATTTTAATGATGATAAGGTATCTTAAAAAGTCACATCATTTAAACAAACACCGATGCATTATTCTGCCATTGACATTCCGGACGTCGAAATTGACGAACATTGGCGAAGAATTTTGGTGTCCGGTTCAATAATACTATTGCGAATTATGTCTGATTAATTGAATTTAAGCTTGTATAATTTAATATGCAACGGTTAGTTAACTGAACTACAGTAGATAGAATACATTTATAAGGCAAAGCTTTGATATGTACATGTATTTATGAACGCACTATGATTAGTTGATGCCATCATTGACTTACATATGTACCGCGCAACAGATGGAATCGGTTGGCTTTTTCATTAGATCTGGTTAAGAATTGAAAGCTTAAGGGGAAAGATTTTAATTGGAATAGTCGGCATATAAATTGAAAAGATGCGAACTCTTGCAGTCGCTTTATATTTAAGTCTGCAATGTTTTTAAGAGAAATTTAAAAAATGAGCATACAGTCGTGTAGTAAGTGCATACAATTCGCATGCTATCGTTTTAAAGAGACTAAATATTTAGAATTTTTTTCCTATAAAAATTGCTATTTGTTACTAATAAAATATTGTTTTAATTTTGATTAGTTTATATTAAGGAAAAATAAAACGTTATTTTATAAAGACATGGCACAGGTTGCCATAGATATCCTGTTGTTGAAGTGTCTTTATTTAGGCCCGGAGAAGTTTTCAGAATTTTTAACGAAGCATAGTGAAAGCCATTAGATAGCTAGCTAAGGGTGACAAAGTTGCGAGTTCGAATCCCTCCTCGGGCATGAATGGCTTGTTTGCATTCATTATCTGTTCACAAATCATTCTGTCATCATCTCAATTGGCTTTAGCGGCATAAACGGGCATCAGCATCGAAGTGGAAGCAAATTTAGGCCAAGGAAACACATTCACCACCATAATACAATACCCGATGGCCTATCTAGATCGACGATCCAGCGGGAAATTATCAATATCCCCGTGGCCCTGTCCGGCCCTGAACGGGTGGTTAAACCAAAATAAATCAAAGTAGCCAGCGCTATTTCATTTTAATTTTCTTTAAAATGAACTAACATCATGATTTTGACATCATTTGCCGTAAAGAAAGGGGGCTGGGATATCTAAATTACAAAGAAAACCAATACATGAAAGCTCTGCCTTCATTCTTCGTAGCGAAATTGAGACTAAAAATAACGTAAAAATAGAGAATAAATAGCCGAAGGAGGAAGGAGGTGCAGGTAACATTATTCTCTATGTTTTGTTTTACTCTTTATTTTGATAATGTAGACAGAGACTTCGAAATGTGAATCCGACCATTCATATCTCGTTTTTTCTTTACAGATTTTTTTCATTCCATGGTTTCTTTTTATATGGCCAAAATAATATTTATTATATCTTTACTACAGTTCAGTTTAAAAAAAATTACATTTTAAAACATTTCGACTTATTAACATTTTGTCTTAATACCATCGCCAGAATGTAACAAACGGAGCAGATGTACCCCATGTTAATGAAGTTACACAGACGCTTTAATAAAAACTGATACTTTTCTTTTTGACAACAGCGCATTTTACAAGCTTATAAGATCCAAATGAAAATTTTAGGGTTTTCGTCATTCAAATATTCCATTATAAACGTACAATCGTTTTACCTACTACTTATACAGAGAGTACCTATACATTTGTAACAAACGTCGGGCGGTAATTCCTGGGAACAAAACAAGAAAGAATGTCCTTATGAACACATTTTCTTCAAAGCGTTGTTAGTGAGTTACATGCTACGGCATTACAGGATGTATAGTCCTCATCAGATAAGTTAAACCTCGACCTTGAAGGTCTAGGATTATTCTTGAAGCTAAAATGGGAGGCAAGAGGATGAAAACAAATCTGATGAAATACTAGTACTTCCCTGCACTAAATCAGATTGTTTTTCATCCTCTTACCTTCAAGGTCGATGTTTAACTTATCTGATGAGGACTATACATTGGCCGCATCACAGGAGATGCTCAGTGTCCGGCATGAACAGCAATGCATGTGTGGCAATTATTCAATATGAACTGGCAAAGCCGTTCGAAGATACCTGAAAATCCTGTCGAAATGCCACACAGGCGTTATTGATACGCTCTTCCAAATCGTTGATGTCATTAATTGGTATAGCGTACACCACACTTTTCATGTATCCCCAGTAGATTAAGGATTAAGGTCAGAAGACCGGGCTTGGATCAACGCCCGATCCACCGTCGTGGGAAGGTGTCGTCCAAAAACCGACGCACATCCAAACTGAAGTACGCTGGAGTCTCGTCATGCATGGCATCTGTATACATACGCGTGTAACTAACTAACAACGCTTTGTAGGGCATGTAATTTTAGGGACATTCCGATTGGTCTGACAATACTCTTAATATTTAAAAAAAGGTAAAATGAATCTCTGCGAATCACACAGAATCTGTTGTGAATCCCAAGTTTTTGAATCCCGAATCTGATTTCTCGAGACAATATCTGGTGAAAAAAGTTGGTAGCAGATCAGGTTGAAAAGCAAATGCATATTGTTGTAACTGTTGCAAAAGTTCGATCGCACTTTCATGAGAAGGTGGAGATATGAGGATTTTCATTATCTTCATTTTCCTCGTCATGACTAGCATATTCATTGCAGATTATTCTGTCCATTATGCAATCAATGTCACTTGCATCTTCTTTGTGTGTTGGGAGAACGTCGTCGAATATCGCAAGTGATGTTGCTGGAACTCTTGGAAGTTTTCAGCAAAAGCACTCATGAGGTTATCTACTGTTTTCTCCTTACTAAAAAACGATTAGAATTGTTTTTCTTTACATATTCAGCATGGTGGAAGCACTTCATTGTCTTGACTTCCAAATCTTTCCATGCACAATGGATCCAACTTTGCGTTGACATCTTCGTGAAATCAGTAAAGGTTTTGTCCGAGGGGTCCGAGAATACTCTGAGCCTATCAAATCAAAACAAAAGAAATTAACCATGGTTTTCTCCATTAAGCAAGTCTAAATTAACCATAGCCAAAGCGAGTCAGTCTGTCAAGGTCGAGTTTTACTTAGTGCATTATCTCATTTCAAAAAAAAATATTTTCCTTAATTTATGAAATGATTTTAAAATAATCACAGTTTTGTTATGGAACTTTTTTCCAAATACTCTTCTTCTACCTTTAGTAACCTTTGTCACAATCATTTGATGATCATTAGACTTTTTAATTTTGTTTTTGTTTTATGTATTTTTTATTTCAAATTTTCATATAGCAGTAAAATTTCAATTATTGACTTCAGTTTGCTCATCGGTAATCAATTTATAAGTATCTTTGATTCTTCGCAGTTTTATTACTTTTTAGTTAAAGATAGATAGGCAGCGAGCTCGGCTGGCAGTTTAAAAGTGAATTTTTGTTCAAAAAAATTGAAATCATTAAGGTACTTATCCATTAAATTTATCTCGTTTGTGATTTATACAAGCCACCCCCAATAGAGGCAATGTTGGGTAAACACTGCTGAGAACTCGGTTAAGACCAAAGCCTAGTTTCTTTAGTGACTTATTTTGTGTTGGTTATCGCGAAATAACGTGATAAGCGTCTGTTTGTTCCGAAATTTCCTCGAGTAAATCTTAACTAAATCTCGAAATTTCCTCGAAGTTTAATCGTTGAATCTTAAGGAAATCTTATACGAATCTCTGAATCCCATCGAGAATCTGAATCTTCGAAGGATTCCGGGAATTCTGACAAATCTTTGAAACCGTTAACAATTCCCTGAATCTTGATCAAATTATCGAGATGCATAAATCTTTGCCATAATTTTGTTAGGTGTCAAACCTCTCGGGACGTTCTTTCTTGTTTTGATCCCAAGAATCACCCCCCGACGTTTGTTACAAATGTTATAGATGCACCCTGTAAATACGTGACCTGATTCGCATAGCTTTTCAATTACAAATAATTTTAGTTCATACATATTAATTTACAATATCCATGCATAGTTCTACAGATAGCGCTCAAAATGGATATCATAAAATCTAAGTGTAACAGAGATTGAAAGCAAAAGCTTCCCCACCGAAAAGGCTCATGGGAGCTTTAAGGTGGGAAAATTAAAAATACCAAATGCTTTTTCAGAGAATAGTGAGGATTAGGTGCATAAAAGAAGCCGCATCAGCGGAGTCTTGGCTAGATCCACCGTAGACAGACTGACAAGAGCCATTGATGGCTGGAATCTAGTTGAAGAGCTGAGGGATGAGGAATGTAAACATGAACTTTATTTAAACTTTATTTAAACGAAAACATTTATCTCCAATTAGAAGATTACTTCTCGTAATTCTATTAATGACGATAATAAAGAAGATATAGAAATTAAAATTCTCGCTCCTTTAGAAGCTCTACCCAATAACTTTAATTTCACAGTTAATTAATTCTGAATGCGTTAACGTTTGTGAATTATTTCATTCTTCCATTGATGACCAAATCTCTGCTCCGATTCCGATCCGACCAACAAATGGGACACGTCCACAACAGCGAGGAGAAGACGCCGGAGTTAATTGGTCACAAGATTCAAGGTGCACGCCAGTTCGTAAAAACTTTTACCTTTTAAAAAATTTAACCTTAGCAGTAATTGAAGCCAACGAGAATTATCAAAAATGATTGAATTATTTCCAATTGATTAAGTCATGTACAAGAAATGTTTTGGAATATTTACCTTCTCCTTGACCGCCTACATTGTTGAGAAAGTATAAGAGATTGCGTATTGTATCCTCTGATAATTTGATTTGATTTTCCTTTTAAGATATAAGAGCTTAATTGCGAATTGGTTAGATTGCTTAAATTTTCATGAGTGTTTTTTGTATGTGTATTTTTATTGCTCATCATTATTTAATTTGGTTGTGTGTATTAGTGAGCGGGATCATCAGGAGTTCATCTCGTGCAACACGAAGTGGTTTTTCATCTACGATCTCAGAGCAACAGCAGGATAGACCAGCCATCTTTTATTCAATTGAACTGTGCAACCTTCAAAATTCATCGGTCGATGCTGCAAGCATCTCCCCTCATTTTTGTGCCACAAGAGCCTTGCTCCGCAATACGACGTATTTATGTAATCTCATCATTATTTTTTTATTTATCTATTTTGTATTACAATCCATATCGACTTTATTTTGCATTTAAACTAAAGCTTTCACGGCAAATTAAAACCTTTTTCTATTTTCTTTCTTTCTGGACTGCCTTACTCCCTTCCTATTCCAGGTGAGATATCTCCAATATCTCTGGACACCCTTCTACTAGTAAAGAATTTCGATAGTTCTTGAATACGAAATAGCCTTTAAATAGATCCATTAGTGAAACTAGGCCAGAATGTTGATCCTTCACAATCAATCCGTCTATTCGGGAATCGATGATAAAGAATTCGTTCTAACAACACAGAGAAAAGAGGAAGTGCCCCATTATACAAGGTGTTTACTTTGTAGTGATCCACCCAAATATCTACAAATCAATTAAAATTGCAAACAATTTGTTAATCCAATGCTATAGGAAAGCGAGGATGCGCAATCTAATACTCACGTTAAACCTGACTTTTGACCTCTTTAAGGGGTCAAACCATAATGTAACTTTTTAACCGCGTAAGATAGAACAAAAGTGTCAATGGAACACTTGTAGAACACACCATGTTTATCCCCAAATCACTATTTTTACATAATATATTTCTTTTATTTCACAAGAAAATTACAGAAACTCTTCAATTTGGTTACCACTTGAAGCAATACATAATTGAAATCGTACACCTAGTCTTCGTACGCATTAAATTGTTTGGACATGCGTATTGTTTGAGAAATGTTTGAACATGCGTATTGAATTCCGGTTTTCAACTCATCCAAGTTCTGGGAGGAGTTCGATTCCAAGCATCATTCGTATAGCCCCCGCCCCGCGCGCAAAGAAATCCATGGGAGTCAAATCAGGTGACCTTGGGGTCCACCGGACAGGACCAAAGTGTCCTATCCAACTTGTTCCAAAAGCACTTCTCAAGTGCTGTGATACTTCAGTAGTTTTATGAGGTGGTGCACCATCCTGTTGGAACCAAACGTGACGAAGTTCAGCCAAAGACAAATTTTCTGCCCAATCACAAACCATAAATAATAAAGTTATCACATCGTGCGCCTCGTAAAAAATTGGACCAATTACTGTCGAAGCATACATCCCGCACTAGTCGTTAGTTGACATCTGTATTGCTGGTTTGTTTCCCTGTTATAGTGTGGATTGGTTTGCGACCAAAAATGGAAATTATAGTTATTTATAATGCCATCTTGAGTGAACATAGACTCATCACTCCAGAGAATGCACTTATTAAAATGACTGTTGATGTCTAGCTCAACAAGCATAAAGTTACAAAAATCCATCCTCAACTGTTTGCAAGGGTTAGAAGATATGGATGATATTCATGTTTGTGAAGACGCATTTCTTATACTTGCATGATTGCAATTAATGGTTCTCTGTAATTGCCTTCTGGAATGACGTTGATGTACACACCTTATTCTTCATAAACTGTTTATTACTCTTGAAATTGATCAATGTGTGACATTGGGTTGAGGAAATCCAGTCCAATATTCGCGGTCAGCAGCACGATATTTTCTGTTGCATTCACCATAAATTATAATCATTTCCAGCATTTCTGCATTGCTATAGGCAGGTATTTATGACCGTTTGTATTCGTCTATTGCGTGTGCATTACTATATTTGTTTATGCATTACTGTCTTATTCTTAAATGTTACTAAAAATAACAATGGAACTGTTCACTTGTGTAAGGAAAAAATCATATGTAGTGGAACGCTTCAATAAACTGTCTTTAAAATATTTTTCTAATTTTCTTGTGAAATAAGTTAAGTAAGAAATGGTGATTTTAGGGATAAACATGGTGTGTTTTGCAAGTTTTCCATTGCTGCTTTTATTAGTTCTTACACGGTCAAAAGGTTACGTTATGATTTGACCCCTTAAAGGTCAAATTGGACGTGAGCATCAGATTGCGAATCCTCACTTTCCTAAGGCATCGTATTAATTGATTGTTGACAATTTTAATAGATTTGTAGATATTTGGGTGAATCACTTCAAAGTAAACACCCTGTACACGAACCACAAACGGCGAATTAAGCTTACTTAAGGTTTTTCTAACAAAAATGCAAATGTTCCATGAATAAAATATAATAATGCTTCCTTGTTGGATTTCAAATTTCAAAATTCTTAATTGTTAATACCTGAAAAAAAAAAAAATTTGCGACTATGTTATGACTATTATGAAATACCGTATGAAATGCTCCTGACAGTGTTGAAGGTAAAATAAAACATGCGATTAAAAGTGTCATCAATTATTCTAGGCCAAATGCATAATGTAAACTGTTGTTTGGACAGCCGAAAATTTGGACAGCCGACAGAAGAGCATTGTGAAAATTCTGTCCAATAACAAATCTTCAAGCTTGTATTACCCTTTTATGAAGTAAGGAGTGGGTTGTTAATATTATAATCATATAAATATGTAAACCTCTTTAATGAAGTTAAAAAAGAATAGAAATAAAAATAAAATAAAATAATAGAATAGGAAATATATAATGCAAAATTCACCAAATTGGAGGTACACTGTAATGAAGTAAGGGAGAAGTTGAAGAAAGGCGATGAAGATCTTGAAGCAGTCCGATGACACATAAGCAAAATATTCCATCGGACTGTTGAAAAAAATAGTGCTGAAATTAAATACCTAAACAAAATAAACGACATGTTTATATAGCCTGTATTGCTTACTTTTAGGTTCTCCATCACTTCACCAAAGATTACACTACATAGAAATTTCCTGTAGAATCAATCCATATAGAAATTTTTAATTAACCTAAATATCTTTGATTGATCATATTAATTGATTTAATAATAAGCCTTCAACTTAAAAATCTTGTCTTGATTAAAAAAAGCTCAAAATATTTTTTCAAAACGTCACATATCGAAATTAGACATATTTGTGCAATTCGCCAAATAAAAACTAGTTTAAAAAATAAAAGTTTAAAAGTTCTAATCAAAACAAAAAAAAGCGGTTATTTTTTATAGATTTCTCTTAAGAGCATTTTTATTAAAATATCGTCTTCGAGCTGTACAGTATATTAAAATCAAAAATTCTGAAACTTTTGTCCTTGAATTTGCTTGATCCATCATTCGCTAAAACATCTACCGTCTCCGTAAAAGTATGAAACTGAAGTTACTTTTTTTGAATGAACTTCACGAGAAGCAAACATTATTTGAGAAAAGGTTCTCTAAAAAATCTCGAACTCTATTTTTTTACTAAACCGGATATTTTTATCCAGGAGAGAAATGTAACACACGGGAAATACGGCCAACTTAGCAATACGTATGCGGTGACAGCCGTTCCAAAATGGTTTCAGTTCTCCCTCGAAAATGTTCATTCAGTTCATGCAGTCGGCTACCAGATTTCTGGAAGGAAAAGACGAGTTAAATTGGGCTTCGAAATGAACCGAGGACCTTTAATAATGAGGAAGAAATCTTGCGTTACCGATTGCTTTGAGCAGATCGAAGCCTGTTCATCGACAATGGACTCACTCCCGCCACTGCAATTTAATCGTTTCAGATTTTGGAATGTAGTACAAAAGCAACGAGAGAACTGTCACTCTATTCATATGTATTGATTCAAGTTTGACATTAGTATATTTCAAACGAATATTTATAACATTAAACGCTAAATGCTTTTAGATAATGGGACACGTATAAACATGAAAATCCAATCTCGTCGTTAACAATAGGATTAAAACAGGCGTCGTAAAAGTGGCACAAATAGCTGAATGATACAATTGAAAGATGATTTTGGTTGAATGAGAGTCGAGATTCAGATCATGTATCTGAAATTTGTAATCGATAAACATTATTAAAACAATAAAGGAAAATGATAATTAAGAACTCAATCTCTTTAACTTTATTTTAGCATGGTTAAATCCTCTCATCTCCTCTACGAAGATGCCAACTCTCATGCCCCTGATTTTAACAAAATGCAACTTTAGAATAGCTCACATTGATTGTAGGAGTACCAAAGGAAAAGCACCACGAATGGTTTACACCATTAGGCATTTGCATATTTAAAGTAGTCTTTTTTCATGATGTTCATATACGAGTAAAAGCGACCAGCGATGGTTGTTCATTCACTGCTCAGTAAAAACGGATAATATTCGTTCAATTTTAAAAAGTTTGTGTAATTCAGAGTATAAAAGATATCGCAGTTTACATTCCCACAGGGACATTGTTTATTCTATTTAATTATTGAAAGATAATTTTCTTCACACAACACTAAAAAATGCTCAGAAATAAAGACCAGCCGAGATTCGTAGACAGCCGACAAATTCTGGAATTTTTCCGAAACCCAACTGTTTTCTCGTGAAATTCCATACCGTTGCTGCTCATTATCAGTGTAAATAAATAAAAGATAATAACAGTCCATCTTCCTTTCGCTAACCTTTAGGAGTGACAACTCCACTCTTCTTCAGGCAACACATGATATAAAATGACTTAACTTGGTTTGAATAACTTGTATGAAGGAAACGAAAAATTTGAATAAATTTATCTGTTAATGAATCGCAGTTATCTGTCATCTCTTGTAAAGAACTTAATCGTTGATGCTGTACAAAGAAGAAAAACTCGTTGAGCAGTTGCCAGGCACTTTAATGTGAACAAAATGACTGTGACTGAACTTTGTCAAGTTTCAATGCGAGAGGTGCTGTTTCCCGAGCTATGAAACCCGTAAGACGTCGATCTATAACATGGCGGCGGGACAAAATCCTTAAACGACTCTCCAGCCCAAGCCCACAGTTATCTGCTACTGAACTCAATCAGGGAATGCGGACGTTTTCAGCATTAGCATTCGAAATGTCGCTTCTGTGATGTGGATCTTCATGGATGACGACCTTCCAAAAAGCTCCTGATTTCTCACATGTTTGCACCAGAACACATCAACTGGAACACCACCGACTAGGCTAAAATTCTTTGGAGTGATGAATCCGAATTTATATTATTTGGTAGCAATGGTATTAAATATGTTCGACCCTCAAAAGGTTAAAAACCAATCCTTGTCAAGCATGACTCAGGTTTGGAATTATTTCAGTCGTGAACATAAGAGCCTGAATCACTTCTTCACGAGAATCACTAGCAGGAAATTGCTAACTTAACAGTATGTTCTTATTTTTGTATCTTTTAACGTATAGTGCATTCGATTTTCAGGTTAAGATTATATATTTTGTCGACGTTATAAACGAAAACACTATTGTTCGTTTATTTTTGAGCGCTACTGTAAATGTGCCGCTTCAAACAGCATTTAGTTTAGTTCGTGAATTTTGTTTGTTTTTTTTTACTGACAACGGATGTAGAAGAAAAGAAGGATGAGACACAAGAACCCTGGAATAGAAGTTTCTTTTAAACGTACATCTAATTTCAAGATATCCTAGTCCATGCCGCTGTCACTAAACCACGCGCTTCTACTAAAGGCCGTTTTCCTTGCAATGAAAAACGGTGTGACATTTGCCATTTCATTAATTCTGTCACCTCCATTTCCAGCAATGCTTCCCCCTTTACTCTCAAGATTAATCAGAATCTGACCTGCACTTCTCAGAACTTAATTTATCTCTTATATTGCAAAATTTGTCAGAAGCAGTATCTTGCAGTAACTGATAACACCATACGTACCAGATTCTCCAAACACAAATTCGACATCCTTAAAAATGCTGACACCCCTGTCGCTAAAAACTTTAATTCCTCTGGCCACTCCATACAGGACGTTAGTCTTTATATTCTTCGTAACAACTTCCATAAGAAAAAAAGAAAAAAAAGCAATTTGAGTCCCTTCTCGTTTGCAAAATTCAATTTCCTGATTCCCTAATGGCATTAACCTTAGCAAAGACACTATTCCTTCATTACCTTTCACCCATTCCTCACTCACTCCAGTTATTCCCTAATTTGTCACAGGCCTTTCTACAGTTTCTTTCTGTGCCTTTGTCTTCCTTCCATCTCTCTTATCAAAATCTCCAGTTCGTCATCTTCTTTTTTCTTCTTTCACTGATAAATTTTCTTTTTTTCAATAGTTTTTATATTTTTTTCAATATTTTTCTTCGTTTTCTTCATCTTTGTTCTTCAGTCCTAATATTTTTTACTTATTATTCTTATTTTCTTTTACAATTTCTTTCACTTTTATTCTTATGTGTCATCCTATTTTCTAATGCACTTTTTCACCGTCGTCCCATTGGTCTTCGTACTTTTAGATGTTATCTTTTTTCAAAAGCGATAAAAATTTACGCACGTATCTCTAAGTACATTACAAATAAATGAAATTGTTGAAACATTACGAAAACCTTCAGCGCCATTAACGATAGTGTTCTATCTGATGACCATGGTTACAACAATCGCGTTGCATCGCAATTTCTATTCCAAGACATTACGTAAAAGGCATTCACGTCTGCCTTTTCCCCCTGTTCTCGACAAAAATTACATGGTCGCCTACTTTCAAGGACCCGCGGTTTTAAGAGTTCGAACCCGCAGGAATTCATCGGCAAAGCAAAAATTTTACAGGAATATCTGCAATGGAATTACTCTGATGGCTGTTTTTGTGCCGGTGTTTTTACGTAAGCGACCGCTGACTTCGAGGTGAGACTTAAAGCTTTGTCCCGAAGAACTTATATTCGGGTTACGTGGTAACCGTACACGGTAGAAGTTGGGTTATATTTATCGAGAATATGCGCACTGACGACTGGGATTTTCTTATATGTCTAGCAACGGATTTTCTCCCGAGATGGGGCATTTATCTTTCGCTACTAACTGAGGTGTTCGTGTAGGTGAGGATCTTTTTCTGGAAGGGCCTAATTTGTCCAACGTTCCTTGTTGAGGTGTTCATTGCCTCTATTTCTAAACGGTTGGATCAATTAAAAAATCACCAAGAATAAATGTTCCTCAAATATTGTGTACAATCTGAAAAAATATGGGTTTCAATTGCACATTTCAAAGTTGACTTCCATATTTGAAAATAGTGTCGATTTTTTTTTTTTGGAAATGGTATACACATAAAAACCCCTCACATAAAGTACAATTCTTTCATTGAAAGTATTGTCAGATTTGTATTTTAGAAGATGGCTATTGGTTCACTTTTGTTGAAACGCCCTGTGTAAAGACAAAGCGTTAGGCATTTCAAAAGCATAAATCAGTAATGCACTCAAAGTAGAAAGTGTTTAGATTTAAGGAAAAGGCAAAAAAAAACAAAACAAATTGTTCCTAAACACAATGGATTATAAAATGAATAGCAATGTTTTTTACTTGAACATAACATTTTTACAGTCATGCAAAACAATAGTAGTACAATAAGCTTTGTTATAATAAATGTTCAAATACATGCCCTTCTTGGTCTATGCACATCTGTAAACACTGTTTCAGAGACCTTTCTGAATGCAATGTCGTTCCTGCCTACAACATATTGCATGCACCTCGAATCATATCCTCAGGTATTGTTGGTTGACTTCTGTAAACTATATCTCTAACAGCCCTCAAAGAAAAAAGTCGAGAGGAGTTAGATCAGGGGATCGAGGGAGCCGTTCAACTGGTCCTTCTCGACCAATCTATCTGTCATGGAAAGCGTTCGTAATGGCGATCCAAGCAATGTGGGAGTTGTGTGCTGGGGCACCGTCCTGCTGAAACCACACTTTGAAGAAAAATCGTTTAAATTGATAAGCAATTTCTGTTTTTTGCCTTTTCCTTAAGGCAAATCCAAACACACCACATTTTCAGAGCCTCTATCTCCTAACAGTTGGATCAATTGAAAAAAACACCAAGAATAAAACATTTTTTAAATGTTGTATGCAAACTGAAAATTTCATTAAAAATAGGAGTTTCCATTGCATATTTCAAAGTTGACATCCATATTCGAAAATAGCATCGGTTTTTTTTTTTTTGGAAATCGAATACACAAAACACTCACATAAAAGTGAATGATTCTTCCATTGAAAGTACTCTGTCAGGTTTGTATTTTAGAAGTTGGCTATTGGTTCAGTTTAAGTGAGACAACCTGTATATTTTTACCAACACAGTCAATTTTTGATGGCATACTCGATGTATAACCTCTTCCAAGAAATAGCCATGAAAGCACTGGGCTACATTTACAGCCTCAACCAAGCTAACGTACTATATGGATATTTGGAAATTCTAGTCGTTCAGTTGTAACATATTAGACCCACTATTGGAATCATGTTTTAACAACTACGTTAGGAAGAGCATAGTAATCAACCGCAATAAATTTTTTGTGCCCAAATGTAACCCTTCCACTGAAACCGAATTTCGCCAATATTAGACTGTATCTTATGAACCTATTTGACCTATCATACAGGCAAAGAAACTTAGCATTAATAAAGAATATACCGTGTAATACATATTTTTTAGAATCTGTCTACAGTATGTACATCGTAAAATGCCAAATTTTCTGTCTGTTTGTTATCTCCTCCTATACCTTTAAACAAAACATTGCATACCTACATAATTAAATCCGGCTCTTTGCCTAAGGATAATAAGAACCCGCCATAGTCACCGAAAAATGACCATATCAATTGGGGATGGTTAATTTGGTCTGAAAAAGGGGCCAAGTGATAGCTTATTCGAAAGGTCTTTGAAAATTATATTCTATTAACCCCTTCAGTCACCTTGGCAACATATGTTTCCAACTTGTATCTTGGACGTTTACCTTGTCAAAAGTGCGGTATTTTTTTATGTTTTGTAAAATTTCGTACTAAATAAATGACATGAATAAAATCTGTTGATTCTCTAATAAATCTGTATATTTCGGTAGCAAATATAGCCATACATGTAAAAAGATAATAAAAAATGTTAATAAATAAAAAACTGCTGGTTATGTTTAATGTAACAGTATCAATATAATAAATGTAAAAACAAAATTTTTACAATCGAATTTAAGGTCTGTGTCTGAAGGGGCTACAATAAAAATTATTTTTGACTTGTGACCACCATGTGGGAGGATTTATTTTCCCAAATGGGGAAATTAGGACTGATCCTGGATTCGTGCCAATGTGTTCAAATTATAATTGACCAAATCGGATGTAGTTCTTTAAATGTATTTAATGCGAAGGAAAATAGTCAAAAGTTACAGACCATAGGAACCACTATACTTGATAACCGACTGTTTTATGCTCATTTACTTGTATTGTGGGTTAGTGGGGTATAATAAAACTAATCATACCGAATGTCCATGTGCGCCATGTGCATCTGCTGAGGATAGTGGAACAACACAAACGCTCCCAGGTGAGTACTCTATGTGATTGTCCACTTCATTATCCGTCAATTCTATCGCAGCCAAGACTTTTTTAACGGACGCTTCAACGACAAAGAGTAAAAGAACTGTTAATGGTTTCCAATTAAGCAATAATTAAAAGGAGTTCATAAATTGATATCAATATGCAATGAAAAATATACATGTATGCTCTACAAGGGAGAAAAGAATCCAATATGCTACAATATGCAATTCACAGCACATTCACATCCACACAATATCTGATAGAAAGTATTCTATAAGCATATCCATTGAAAAATCTCTTCTTTAATGTCATGGCCATCGACGCAGTTAGGCTTCAAACAAATGGCGACGGAACGTTCCATGCTCCTTGTTCACATAAGAAAAAAAAACAATAATGCTTGAGAATTTATTTTCTAGTAAAAAAAATAAACAATTACTCCCTATTTGTCCATCCCACTTCCGATACAAGCTGTAAAGGTGGGCCTGCATACAATAAATATTTAGTCCAACCTCTTCCGCATACGTATTTAATTTACCAATGAAGTTATTTTATTGGTAGGATACACATGCGCTTTTGAGCGTGAAAAGATTTAATCGTTTATCAACAACCCTTAAATGTGTATTATTCGCATAATTTCTATTTTGGGATTCGGCCATATTCTCCAGAATAATACTGGGCGTGTACTTAGATCATTATCATAAAAAAATCTAAAGCTTTGTGCAGGGTGTCTAGCAAAACGATTTCGTTAAATTCCCTGACTTTTCCCTGATTTTTCCGGTTAATCACGTTATTTTCCCTGACCATCAGCAGCAAAAAAAGTCTATCTTGATAAAATATTATTGACATTTTTCAATTCTTTTGTTCCTATTTTGCACTTTTTTTGCTGATTTTGTAAAATTCCCTGACTTTTCCCGGTCGCTAGTCACCCTGTTTGTGCTAATATTTTAACCATTTATCTTAATATATTTTGTATACATTTTTAATTCTTGTTAGCAATATACGGTCACAAGACAAATGACAACATTTGGAAATGAAGACAGGAATTATGGGAATTACAAAGAACTGATAATATCGAAATAAAAACAGAGGTTAGGTTAGAGATGCATTAATCCATCAACGTTTTCTTGAGCTTTGAGAAACTTTCACTTGCGAGAT
>JAHWFO010039269.1:3938882-3968484 GCA_023313115.1 Rhysida immarginata | reverse complement strand
AAGGAAAATTTTGTGAAAAAGTTGGTTGTCACAAATAAATTTGTAAATATAATATATTGAATAATTATTTGGGTAAAGAAAAAAAAAATTGTTACAACTGGAATTCGAACCCGCCACCTCACAATTACATGTTAATAATTTGAGAGCAACCACGCTGCCGTCTGAGCTATCGGATCACTTACAATCAAGGAAGAAAACTTTCCCTTATGTATGGTGCTCAAAATTTTTAAACAGTCTTTTTCAAAATTGGCTGAATAGTGCGCCTTAATATTTAAGTATATTAACACCCTAAAGGTACACTACAACTACACGAAGTCTCGTATTAAACTAAAATTCCGAGGTCGTAATATCCCCTTTTAAGTAATAATCTTATATTATTATTTAATTAAAATAAATAAATTTCTCTTTTATAAAGATTAAAAATACCAAAATAATATAATAAGAGTCACCAATATTGAAGGTTTTGTCTGTCAAGGATGAGTTGAAGTCTTTGAGGTAAAAGCAAGAATTGAAGAATTATAATTGTAGAGGATAAGGAAAACGTATTGAAGAAATTGAAGCTACTGAAGAAAGCAAAGAATTGAATAATGAATATGTGGAAGAATATGCTGAAATATAGAAAACCGCCACTTGAAGGTAGAAAATCTGCGGGTTGGAATCTTAAATTAGTTGAAGTTGCGTTTTTAGAAATTTCTTTTTGAAGAAAAGTTGAAAATTGGAGAGATTTTTTATACCCATTTTATTTTGGATATTGTATCATCAAGAAAATTTTCAACTATAATCTCCAATAAATACTAGCTTTAGTAAGTCTTAATTTTAGTTTGCCATAGATTGGATAGATCTGTAGACCACCACTGTTTGGCTTTCAGATGACATGGTTTTTTAATTAGTTGAATGCTGGTTTAGTCAACTTTCCAAGTTTTTTCATTAGGTTCTTGTAACTTTTCATACTTAGTCCAGTCTAAATTCTGGAGTAATAAACTGTACAGGACTACAGTCATAAATTTATAAATTGTTATCTGTTCGGTGGTTAGGCTGGTTTGGAAATTTGCGTGTTGGTAGATAATGCATCGAACGAAATGCCATAGTAGTCCCAGCGGGGTAAAGTCCACATCGATATATTATTATAAGGTAATTCTTGAGAAATGCATACATGGTCTAAAATAAAGGCAATTCAACTTGGGTGGAAAATTGATAATCTGATGAAGTTGTGAAGCTTCCATTGATGACTGCAGAAAACTTATATCTGGAGATGGACGCTTGCAATCACAGTTAAAGTCACCTAGGATAATATGGTATTTAAAGGAGCTCGTTCCGCCGTAATGCCAGCACGTACGTAAAGTGGTTGATATTTTATAGTTATTGTTAGGTCATTTTTTGAAAATTGGCATTGAAGTGTCAAATATTCGAGGCCTTTTATACATTTATTTGTAGTAAGTGCTGTCGTGAATTTGCCAGAAACCTACACTGACTACTCAACTGAAAGTAGACATCTGCCGTAGTGGGAAAACCTATTCAAATTCGGGCAATAATTTGTATATTATTTGTTTTCTATATTAGGTGATAGCCATGCTTCTGTTATGGCTATTATATGAGCAATTTATACATTTAAACAAGATACTGAAATCGTCTATCTTATTAAATATAGATCGATCAATTATCCCGCTTTCAATTCAGTGTATATCAACCATGAGTACATGAATACGAAGCATTCAATTTTTACTGATTCAAAAAATGAATATTTCCTCTGAATAAAGTGTGTGCGCCTGTGTTTTTTATTTTATTTTATTATTTTTATTTTATTATTTATTTTGAGGAGAAGAATGTTGAGCAGCTCTACACGAAGAGCACGTTTAAAATGTGCATTTAAATCTTACGGATTTAAAATGCATACCGTTAATAAGAGACGACTCCATTGTGGTTGCTTTCTTAGTCAATTTGATAACCGTTAGAATACTCCTGTGAGACCTTTTAAAAGCGTACTCCCACATTATTGGACAGGATGCCAGGCTTTTCTACTGTCGACCGCATTTCCTTAACGTCTGACTACGTGTTGACTTAATGCCACGATGCGAGAACTTTCAAAAGGCAAAATTGCTATCCATATATGAACTCGGATATTGCTTCTTGCCAAACCTTATCGGATGGGCTGCTCTGAATTCAAAGGTACCATGCCACTCAAAGGCTTCATTCACTAATAATATGCAAATATGTACAAAACTCTTGAATAGGCGGTATGGATTAACGATTTTTCCTTTCTTAATGCACAAGATATCGATTTTAAGAAAGAGTTAGAGAGATAGCTTAACTTTAATGGTATTGCAACGAGAAATATTTCATTTTTAATGTTTTTCTATTTTCCAGTCTTACTTAATGAATTACGTTTCACGTTCATTATTGAGATTAAGAGCAAACTTTTTATGGTATTATATGCATTTTAAGCCACATTAATAATTTCAAAAGTGAACTTTTATTATTTATCTATATTAGTATTTTTAGATATTTGTTCTTCTTTAAGATTAACACCGTTTACGTTATTAGTCTAAATAAAGATTTATCGTTAGAAGATGCTATAAAAGCATTTAGGAGAAAAACATTAAACTTGCTTGTTATTTGTTGTAATAAAGAAACAAAAAATACCCCAAAAGCCCTCATACAATAAAACCAGAAAGAAAAAAGTTTTCTCTCCACAGAACGTAAATTCCAGAAATGCGTTAACTGTTGAAGAAATAAGGCAAACTCGACCATTATCTCAATTCAGTCAGTATTTAGGCTCGCCGCTTTTGATCATTACAAACGCTCGATATCTTTTCGGATACCAAGGTAATAAATTTTTATAGGTAGAGTAACCCCATCTCATGATGTCTTAGTCAAACAACTTGCACGGATGGCTTTTTTGTTTTCGTTTTTTTTTCTTTTTATCCCTCAATCTCTGTTTTTTTTTTCCTTCTGAAATCCTTTCCCCGTCATAAACCAACAGCCCCGTATCGATCTAAATCTGGGAGCCTGCTGGGCCACACAGGAGGGAATTAAAGGCCCGCACTCTTTTTTTATTAATAAAAGGAGCCGAGAAAAATCACCGCGGAGGCCATGTTGCCTCGTGGGGCATTCTTTAATGCTCATGATATTGAATAATACAAAGTTATGCTCAATATTTTTAGCACTGTTGCTGAAAAGCCATCGGCTGAATCGTGTAAGAGGAAATGCAAGTCCCAGTTAGCGTCTCTCTCTGTCAAAATAAATTGAGTGTGAGTTATATAAAGTTCGAATAGAAAAAGAGGCTAAGTACATGTGATGGCAGTTTTGTAGAGTTCGAAAAAGAGTTTTTATTATACAGGTTTTAAGTATAGTCTCAGTGATAATAAAAAAATCACTTTTCATATTTAAATTATAGGTGGAGCTCTTGTCACGAATTACAATTATATATATGTTTTTTGAGTTGTAAGAATCAATTTATAAGAATTAAATACAAGGAATGTGTCATGTCTAGAGAAACCAAGTCATATAGGCATGCTAATAAAGAAAAAATTATTTCCTAGAGTATATTCTAAAACTAAATTTTAAATGGGTCTAAGTGCGAATTAACTTCCATCTTCGTTATCTCTGAACTAACGGCTTTCAGAAAAATTAAAAACGCGCAGAAGAAGTGTAATCAATTTTTTTCCAAATTAGTGAGAATAGCTGATGATCATATCACATTTCAATGAGCGAGCGGATATTGATATCCATTTGTACATTTTTCTCTTCTTTTCTTTTTCTCTTTTACCTTTTTCGGTGTCGAGGATATAAAATAACCATTGGATCAACTTATGTGGCTTTGCTCGGTCCTCCAAGCTTGTTAGTGAAGGGACAAGAACCCATGGCCTCAGCGAAATTCGAACCCGCGACTCTCTGGTTTCTAGAGCGACAAGAACCTGCGTCTTAGCCATCGAGCCGTCTATACATTAATATGACATTCAAACAGATTTTTCCCGAACTGAAGGATTGGCCGTAGTGTACTGTCCTTATAAAATATTTGGGTCGCCTAGTTCATCTGTTTCCCGAGTCTTGCGATTCCTTTGCTCTCTTCGAATATGTTAAACCTTTGTGTGTAGTCTGTATGTTTGTAGTCATAGAGTTAGACCTGGTTTATATTACTACAACGGACTCCGCTACGACAGGTTTCGAGGGCAAGTGAAATCGTGATCATTCTCTCAAGCGCTGAGTATGCCGTCGCGAAATGATTGTTAGAATTTAAGTACCTATATACGTATTTTGTTCGTATCGAAGACCGAATTAGGACTTGGATTCTTTCATTCAGTTTGCCCTAAATCGCACTATCATAATCTTTCTGCGTATAAAAAACTTAGTTAAGGCTTTTGTTATCGAAATGCATGGGATATCGCCGCTCAGGTCATCTAGCCATTTTAAAAATGGCACAAACTTCCATCTATCGTAATAAGTTATGATATATAATTCTAAATTCGCTCTAATTGGTTATCGCTATTGCTTGACGGAAAAAAAGTATTCTTGAGATCTTGTCTTATTTTCCGACGCACACTTCACCTCAATTCCTTCTGTCGTAGTGTTATTATAAATCTAAGAATTATTTAATGTTGGAGGCTAAATTAAATTGTTTAAAATTTTCTTGGAATTCTGTTTCACTCTTTATAGCTTGTAATTAGGTAATTAGAATTTAATGTAAGGTTCTAATTACTCAGGATGTTCCATTTTAATTAATTTCAATCACTGATTAAAAATGAATAATCAGCAAAATGTTACATGCGAAGAAGGTTGATAGAGATCCTGTAAGTTTCGTGCAAGCTCCCTTCTTCATTGCTTGTCAGGAATCTAATTTTTCAATAAAAGCCTCTGAAAAAAATTGCTTTTGACTTCAAGAAACATATTTCTTCAGGGCAGAATCAAATGGCATATTAAAAATTCATGTATCTGAGAACGAATGTGCGTGAATGCTACTTGTTGCTTTCTAATGTCATAACCTTTTCTCAGAAAACGGGAGAGTTCTACAAAGACTAAGAGAATATTTTAATTTCAAACCAATTTATTTGTCAAGGAAAAACTAATGAATTATGGAAACAGTGATTCCAAGAAGAAATACTCTCCCAGTTGAATTCAACGAATTTGATGGATTTAAATTTGACGATCATGCAGGGTTGCCAAGTTACTGGTTTTTAGATGGAAATACTTATTGTTGGATATTGTTATAATACAAGCTAAACGATGCAAAATTGTAATAATTATTACACGGTTGACAACGCTGCGATCATGTAGTCTACGCCTAAATTATATAACTGAAGAAAAAATTGTTGCTCTGTTTCTCTGTTTGGGGGAACAATGAACTAACTCAGCAATGAGTTGGCTCAACAATTATTCGTTAATTATTAGGAGCTTTAGCAAAATGTTACTTATAAGAATGCACGCTTCATCTGTACGTTTATCCAGCCGTCCGCTTATACGTTAACTTGAAAACGAATTAACTTTTTCAAATTCTGTTTTCAGAAATATGACCATCATGATCTTAGCTCGGCTTTATCAACTTTTCAGGCTTTATAGTGGATCCCTTCAAGGTGAATCCACGTGTGAAACAGTGACCGTAAAAAATACCAAGATAATGGCATGTCATATACGAGGTCTGTTCAAAAAATACGTAGACTGACGTCATAAAACAAAATATACTTTATTCAGAAGTTACACATCTGGGTCCACTTCAAAATACTCTCCTCCCCGACGCACACACTTGTCCCAACGGTGTTTCCACTTTTGGAAACAGTCCTGGAACGCTTCTTTTGTGATGTCCTTCAGCGCCTTCGTCGCATTTGCCTTTATGTCAGGAATCGTCTCAAATCTCCTTCCTTTCAAAGGTCTTTTGAGTTTGGGAAACAAGAAGAAGTCTGTTATGATCTTCGACAAGAAGTTTTCATCTTCTTCTGAGCGTTCAAGCAATTCCTGACAAACCTGGACGCGATGGGCTTTTTGGTCATCCGTCATCAGGTGTGGAACAAACTTCGCAGCAACGCGGTGCATCTTCAATTTTTCGGTCAAAATCTCGTGACATGATCCAGCTGCTATCCCACACTCTTCAGCAAGCTCTCTGATGGTCAAAATTTCACAGCAACTCTTTGCTCGTTCAAGTCACTCATTCTAAAAATCCGCCAAACACACTTCACAAAAACCGCGTAGCTAATCAACCAATACTGATATTTGCTATCAAAAAACTGCCTTGTAATCAGCGGATCTGTCAGAAGATGGCGACACCAAGCGATTTTGATTGGGACCAACAGGGCCCGCGCAATTCAAACAGTCTACGTATTTTTTGAACAGACCTCGTAATAATAAATTCGTCACTGTTACTTTCTGTTCATCTTTTAAGCATTGTTGACATAGGCACGCGCACGTGATAATCGCTTTGTCGGGGCTGGATAACTCAACCACTGAATTATTGTACTGCTTTAAGCAATAAAATAGACGTAAGTTTGGAAAGAATTAAATGAATTTCCGTTGTTTATTAGTAATTTTAGCTAGACTTTAAATTCTCGAATTTAATATTACTTTACGTCACAGCTAAAGCTCCTTCTTAGAATGTTGCAAGATTTTATTGTAATTGTCTTCTACGGTTGTTTCTGGTTCATTACTTCTTTTCTGATCAGAAAACCTTATACAGCTATTTTAAATAAAAATATTAAAGACCAATTCTTCATACTCTAGGATTTTCTATGTATTGAGAAATTGTGATTTAATCAAGTTAATAGAGCTCTTAAAATACATTTCGAAAAAAAACAAGAAAGAAATTACCGATCGGTTTTGCTTTTTTTTCAGCTTCAAGGGGAATGAAATGCTGGGAAAATAGCGAAACAGTAGGGAAGTAATTTGTTTTTCCGAAAATATTGTAAGGTCTCTATTATTATCATTAAAAAAGTCCATACAAGGGACTCGACAATCGAATAGTGTAATGAAGGACGCAAATCTTCATAGTGCTTTTTTTTTTTTACTTCGATCGCCAACCAGATGAATTATACTGTTTATTGGCAATTTTAGAAGACCTATTAGTAACGCTCTTCATACATGCTTTAAATTGATGCTGTAATATAGATAAATTTATTTCAGTCAATGAACCTGTTTGCTTCCTCCTCTCATCTTCAAACAATCAACAACCAAATTTCTGTAATTTAAAGAAATTTTTATTTATTCTTACATGTTAATCTTGAACATTACTTTTTTAAACTGTTTTGTAAAATTGAATTCATGGTCTAAAATATAAATCTGTGTAACAAATTTCGCTTGGGAAAATGTAGGAAAAGCGCTGTCGCTGAATGAATCTTGCAATTTAGCTTTCATAATTTATCTGGCATCAAATTTAATTTATTTAATTTAATTAATTAATTTAGAATCCAAGACGTCCATCCAGAGCCTGCATGGCCTGAGGCCGAGGAGTTGGGTCCCTGGATGGACTTGGATTAACGACTGCTGTATGATGGTCACAGCAGCCGGGGGAGGGGGGGTGATGATCGTGAGTCGCTGATGAGTCGCCCATCCAGTGACTAGCCGTGCCTGGTGTTGCTTAACTTCACAGAAGTTGTGTTTCAGTGAAAGCCCACCAGGCCACGGCCTCCCCCATGAGCAATAGGATTGTAGGCTACTGTGGACATCATACGTATACGCCAGAATAAACTATTTTTGTGGACAAGACGTTATTTTATTTTTTTTGATCAATGTCATATTTAAAAAGGAGATGAGCTAACGAGGTCGTAATAATATTTTTAAATTATTTAGATTAACTTAGAACCTTTAATTCAGTGGCTTAGAAAAAAAAATTAAAATCAAAATTACTAAAAAAAAAAAAAAAAAAAAAATTTCTGTCCCTTTGTAACTCATTTCAAATTCCTGATGGCCATAAAATTCCTGAAAGTCCCATGGTCAATGGAATAAATCCCCGCAACAAAGAATAACGAAAACAACTAAAAATTACTTTACTTTTATTTTTAATTATATAACGCCTTTACTCAAATTTACATTAATTTAAAAAAAATCTTGATTTAATTTTCATATTTCTCCATGTTTTATGTTTAATTAAGTTCGTGACTTGGTTGAAATTTAATTAATTCTCCAGTGCAATTGATTTGTCTTTTGTATGGAGAACTGAAACTACTACGAGGGGAGTTCAATAAGTAATGCAACACATATTTTGGGTTGAAAAACTGGACATTTCTTGTGGAACATTTTCAAACATTTCCGCTTCGTCTCGTAAAGTTTCATTGACGTCCGATATGTGACAGCGCTATAGTGAGCTGTTAAAGTGGCGTCTACAATGGAGGTGCGTTCCAAACAACGGGCAGTGATTGAGTTTCTTTTGGCGGAAAACCAGGGCATCTCAGATATTCATAGGCGCTTGCAGAATGTCTACGGTGATCTGGCAGTGGACAAAAGCACGGTGAGTCGTTGGGCAAAGCGTGTGTCATCATCGCCGCAAGATCAAGCAAAACTGTCTGATCTCCCGCGAGCTGACCGGCCGTGCACAGCTCTGACTCCTGCAATGTCGGAACATGCGAACACTCTCATTCGAGCAGATCGACGGATTTTCATCAAGGTGGCGTAAATCCGTAGCATTGAATGGAGATTGCGTTGAAAAATAGTGTTGTGTAGCTAAAAGACTGGGGAATAACATGGTGTATTTGAATGCTGAATAAAACAACCCCCTGAAAACAGAAAAAAATGTGTTGCATTACTTATTGAACTCCCCTCGCACATCTGTGGAAAGCTTATTTCTTGAACCGTTTTTATTATTCTCACTTGGCTGAAAATGCGTTTGAAAGCGGTAATACCAAGATTAATTTTATGATCAGTTTTAAATTTGGATACATATAAATTTCCATAGCATTTTTCGTTTAAAAATGTTTTCCCAGTAATAAACTATACGCTCGTCGCTTTCGCTTTCAGATTCTTCTGGAATTATCGCTTTATTACTAGAAAATCCTTAGATTAAATTATCGCATATGCACTGGCCGACAGAAAAGTGAAGCACCCAGAAGGAGTGATTCAATGTTATCCTATTTCGGTACACATGTATACCATTGATGTGTGAGTTTACTCACAAGGATCTGTAATATCTAGAACGCTCACCAGAGTGCATTCGTGATGTCATCGCCATGTTGTTAAATTGTTACCAGTCAACTGCTGTGAGTCCGACAGTTACGCAAGACGTCCAGAGAGGATTACTGCACTGTACTGTACAAAGCGCCCGCAATGCCTCGCAGACGCGTTAGACATCCTATCCACCAATTGACAACATTTGACAGGGGCCGCATTGTGGGACTGCGTGAGGCTGGTTGGTCGTATCGTGCAATTGCCAGGCATGTCGACCATTCAGATGTCACAGTGGCCCGATGTTGGAATCATTGGGTACATGAGGGCACCCATGCATGTCGTGCAGGTTCTGGTCGACCAACAAACACCATCCCAAGGGAGGACCGTCGTATGGTGCATGGTGGAAGGAAAACAAGTTGTGTGCAATTTGATTCTCAGTTATGAACAGTTTCGCGGATGACGTCATGTGGATTGCAAAATGTCCGCGTCATTGCCATCCTAACCAATTAGAAACAACATACGTAACATTTAAATACTTACTAACTATCAGGGGAAGTCTTGTATTCAGCAGAAAATGGTAATTAAAATTAAATACATTTTAATATTAAATTTTATACGAGCGATACATAGCCCGCGTGTCTTTTTACAACGGCCGTGCAATCCACATGACGTCATGACATGCGCATGAATCAAATTGCAAACACCTTATTTTCTTCCACCATGGTATGGTGCTCCAAGCATTAAGGAATCCCATGGCATCGGCACCCGCCGTCCGCGAACATGTACTAGAGACTCTGCAAGATCCCGTGAGTTCCCGCACAGTGTCTCGACGACTCGCATCCGCCGCATTGGGGTCCTACCGCCCTATGCGTCAGTTGCCATTAACACCACAACACCAACGCCTGCGTTTAGAGTGGTGCCTTGCCCAGGTTACATTGTACCAACAAGATAACGCACGCCTACACATAGCACGTTTGTCTATGGACTACCTACAGCATGTTGAGGTTTTCCCGTAGCCAGCAAGATTCCCGGACCTCTTCACCATTGAACACATTGGAAGGCGACTCTGTCCAGTACCAACCTGCGGGATCTGGAGGGACAGCTGCAACAACTGTGGACTGGTTTGCCTCAGGAGAGGATCCAAAGGCTGTTTGACACCATTCCGAATCGCATATGGGCATGGATTCGAGCAGAGGGGATGCTACACCCTACTGACTTGGCGCCAACATTTCACCTGTACTGATAACGGCGTTGTCTGTTTCATCCCATAATGTAATCAGTACAATAAAGTCACATGTTCTTTCATTATATGTCGTTTCATTCACTTTCAACCACTCCTTCTGGGTGCTTCAGTTTTTTGCCAGCCAGTGAATTATTTCTCATGTCAACACTCTTTTTTTCTCTTTACATATAAAATATACAACGATGATTGAGGTATCAAACGAAAGGTTTTGGAACCGGCTTCTAATCGAATCGTTGTGCCAGACGCAATTGCAGAATAACGTCCTGAAATGACTGATGCCATCTTTCTTCACATTTTGCAAATGTGGCCCATCAAAAATTTCTAGAGCTAGAGTGGGTAGTTCTCCTTCACCCATCATATACGCCCGACCTTGCGCCCACATACTAACATTTATTCCGTGTACTGCAGAACTTCTTGAATGGCAAAAACTTCGCGGCTAATACGGACTTCACAACTGCAGTAGATGACTTCTTCGACAGCAAACCAGCTGCGTTTTACCATAGGGGTATCCATGATCTACCCCGTTGTTGGCACCAGGTGTTCGACAGTAACGGTGAATACATTGCAGATTGATGTGCCTTCCACCGCATTATTTCCGTGTATTTCTTCATTAATAAACATTGTGCGGGAACTTTCTTTCCAATCCAATATTTCTATCCATATGAATACCTGTACATTACCTTCTAATCGCTTAAATGTTGAATTTAGCTGCGTCCATACGGAGCGGTAAGGGTTTTGGGATTGAGATGTGTGAAAATGTCCCTGGGATTTTATTTGATTTTAATTTTAAATTCAATCTACCTGTCGATTTGCTTATAAATACATTTTTCTTCTATGGGGCCGATTATTAAGGATGACTTCTGTTTTTATAATTATAGCGTAAGAAGCAGTAAGAATAAAAATCCTACTAACATCCCAAGAAGGAACTTTAGTTGCGATAAAGCGACCGCGTGCCCATGTCAACAGTGTTTAAATGATAAACATTAAGTAACAGTGTATTCATTCTTGACTCGTCGCTACGGATAAACACACCAATTAAGCGTGCATTCTTATAAATAGCTTTTAGCTCCTAATAAACGCAAACAACGAACAGTCGCAAAATAAAGCGTTTTTTGATCACAGGATTTACTATTGCGTTGTTATTATTAATGTGGTCAAGCCAGGAGAAAATTTCGAAAACAAAGAAATTAAAAATAATAAGATTCAAATTCAACAGAATTTTGATGTAGAATACGTCTTACGTTTCGAAACTGAGATGCCACGCATAAAACGTGAATGACACAAAAAACGTTGATCACTAAAAATTTAAATAATATGGATTACCACTCATATGAAATTTTTAGATAATATTTAGATAATATGAGTGATGGATACATGAACGATATTGCATTCGATAGAGCAGGAACATTAAACAAAGCCTGTTTTACTGTTAGAGAGTCACTGATTATTTCTCATGACGTCATCGGATGAAGCAATCGCAGCACAAAATTGAGTCAGGAAAATATGCGCAGTAGCGGACGTTAATTTAGTCTAGCTCCGGCTTCCGTTGTGCGAAAACGACGTTTTAGATGTCTTTGTTTGTTTTGTCCTTTTCGCTTAATAAAATCAGTTTAAAACTCGCTACTTAAAACTTGTCTCAGATTCGCTACCTAAAACGCCTTCGAAGAACGGAATTTTTGCAAAAATTATGGCAGCAAGAAGCAATGGATATCCAGTAGAAGTCATTGACGAACTCACCAAAAGACTCTCGTGGAAAAAACAAATAGAGGAGTCTACCGCTCTTGGGAGATAAAAAAAGTTAACCAAAATCCGACAGTTAGAAATAAGTTATTAGTCCAAGATGAAAACCACGGATGTCATTTGGCCGATAGCAAGCATATGAGGCCCGCGACCGATGTAGGTTACGAGAAATCGTCATAATTACAATTGCACTTGGTATGATGATTTACGATAACGTGTATTGAATTTTAAATTAAGAACTTCGTATTTGATTTTTTAGAATAAAGAAATTTTCACGTAGAGTATGGAATTTTCACATCAAAATCGGAACAACATTCGCACTTTTATATAATGCGCAGTGACTTGATGTTTTTGCGCGCATTATAATCCAAAAATTACGGTATTAAGAAAAAGTGCAAGACTATTATAGTTACATGTGCGAGAAATAAACCTTACTTAATATTAATCACAACTGTTAATTACAATACTCATTTCCAAAAAAGTTGGGACAGTGCAAAATATATAGAAAAAACAAAAAGGGATGATGTAACAAAACTTTCTCGCGAATACACAATAGCAGATACGTTTATGAAATGACATAAATATACTGTGTGCACCAAAACATTTTGTATCGTGGCCGGGACGTTCATTTTGAATGGGGGTGTTGCAACACGTTCCAAAATAGTAGGGACATACGTTGTAGAAAGCGCCATTACTAGTGGAACCTTCCGAATTGTTCGGGAATAATCTAGAATGATGACGTCGTACTACATTCCGTATAAATAACAGTTGCCATCCGTCGTTCAGGTAACTTATTCGGAACGATGGGTCGAGGCAAGCCAGTTAGCGAAGATCTTCGTGTTCGAATCATTCAAGAATTCACAAACAACGTTTCTCAGCGTGCAATAGCCAGAAGATTTAACCTGTCATCATCTACAGTACATAATATTATCAAGCGCTACCGAGATAGTGGTGAGATCACAGTTCGGAAAGGCCAAAGTAGAAAACCTATTCTGAATGCTCGAGCTCTTCGGATCCTCCGACGTCACTGCGTCACGCATAGGAATGCTGCGATTACGGACATAGCCACGTGGGCCCGCGATTTCTTCGGGAAGCCATTATCGTTGAATACTGTACGCCGGTGCATCCACAAATGCAAACTTAAGTTATACTGTGCACAACGGAAGCCATACATCAACAAACGACAGCAACGTCGCCGTCTGATATGGGCTCGAGCCCATCGCAATTGGTCCCAAGCACGCTGGAAGAACATATTCTGGTCCGATGAATCAACCTTTACGATTGTTTACGGAAATAATGGACGCCGTACACTCCGGACCAAAGACGAAAATGATATTCCCGCGTGCTACAGGCGTTCGGTACAGAAACCACCGTCTGTCATGGTCTGGGGCTATATTAGTGGCCATGGAATGGGAGACTTGCACATCTGCAATGGCACCGTCAATGCTGAAGCGTATATACAGATCCTGGAACAAGCTGTGGTGCCATCTAAGAGGCGCCTGTTTGGACGACGTCAGTGTATATTTCAACAAGACAACGCCAGACCGCATGCAGCGCGCATAACTTCTGCATGGCTACGTCGGCAGCGCATTCGTATGTTGGATTGGCCCCCTTGAAGCCCGGATCTGTCGCCTATAGAAAACGTTTGGCGTATTAAACGAAAACTACGACAGCGACGACCCCGGACAGTTGAACAGCTGAAAACCTATATCCAACAGGAGTGGGACAGAATTCCGGTTACGGTGTTAGAAAGATTGGTGTCATCGATGCCCAGAAGATTACAGTGTGTCATCAAGAGGAGAGGCGACGCCACACCGTGGTAAACGCCGTGCTGTCCCAACTTTTTAGGGAGTGTGTTGCACGTGCCAAACAGGAAAACCACCTGTATCTTTCTTTAAGCATATACGATATGTGATCCCATGCCTAATTTATCGTTTATGTATTGTAATGCGTTGAAATAAACGGCAATACAATAATCCAAACAAATGTGTTGGAGTTCTTCTTATATGTTGCACTGTCCCAACTTTTTTGGAAATGAGTATTGTAATAAACCATTAAGGAATGACAAAACCAAGTACCGAAAGGCTAAACGAATCGCCGGCACAAACCATTTTAAACATAATTCCAAAATTTTTGAATTATTTTGAAAACCTGAAAACAGATTCCATTGATTCAAATTTGATAATCTACGAATTTATAACTATTCTAATATATATATTCATTAATGGCATGTTGTTACTTCTTGTTTGATATGTTACATGACCTATCTTAGCATTGAAAATTTCCGGTTTTACAATAGTGGTATCATTAGCACAGGTACCCCTGAATAAATATCGACCATCTTCAAACTTTGTAATTATTCTTATACATTCGTTCCTAGCATGTCGTTACAAGTTGTTTGATATATTAGTTAGCATCATTTAACATTGAAATTTTTCAATGGTACCATATCATTTGAACATATGATATGGTACAATATCATTTAAACCTATCATTTGAACATATAAAACTGAATCAAATTCAACCATCTTCGAACTTTATGTTTTCGTTCATAACAGGTCGTTCCGAGTCGTTTGATATATTACATGCCATATCTTAGCAGTCAAAATTTCCAGTGGTACATTAGTGCTATTATTAGCATGGTTCCACGAAACCAGGTGCCTTTGAACCAATTTCGACTATCATTAATTTTACGTTATATTCATTCATGATACGTCATTCCAATTGGTTTGATATTATTATATGCCATACCATTGAAAATTTTTGAGTGTGTCATAAAGGTACCATTAGAGCACGTGCCATTGTTTCGATTACAACCATTATCAAAATGGTTTATTCATATTTATCAATTGGAGAAAATAGTAATTAATATCCGCTTCTATCTCGTCATCACGATTTGTTTGATATATTACTTAATATATGTATCATCCCTTTGAAAATTGCTAGATGGGGTCGTGAAGGTACCATTTATGCACGTGCTATTGAACCGATTTAGATAATACTAGAAGAGGTACCCGGCGTTGCCCGGGATAATTACACTTGCACAAACTTTTCCTTTCATTGTTAGTCATGAGGTATTGATTGTTGGTCCATGCAGAGCGTTTGTGAATTGCGTGTTGATACCATTGTTGTACAAACTTTGCCTTGCATTGTTGGTCATGAGATATTTCTCATTAATATGCCTTGCCATAACCATGAATATCGATTTTTTATCGATATTTATTATTTTTCCGAAATCTGAGGTAGACAGTGACCTTCCTCATGCTTTGAAGGTCATGTATGCGAAATTTTATCAAGATCGGAATAAAACTGTAGATTTGTATAAAAAACATACACACAGATCCACAGACCCACACCCAGCTAGCATGCTTACGTAATTCCAATGTAAATTCCAATACGTAATTCCAACGTTAGGTCCATACGTTAGACTAACGCAGAAATGGTACGCTGTCTGATGGTTGGTTAACCGTTAGATCTGGGTTATTTTTAACATAATCCCAGCATTAATATAACGTATTTCCAACAATTTTCTAACATAGCCCTGACATTAATATAACGTATTTTCATCAATTTTCTAACATAACCCCAACATTAATATAACGTATTTCTAACAATTTTCTAAGATAATCCCAACATTAATATAACGTATTTCCAACAATTTTCTAACATAGCCCTGACATTAATATAACGTATTTCCATCAATTTTCTAACATAACCCCAACATTAATATATTATATAGAATTCAATAGAATATATTCCCAATGATTTCCTAACGTGATCCCAACATTAATATGAGAAACTGGAAAGGACTGTGGATAACGACATGACCAACTGACAACAACCTCTTGTCCACAAAAGAATTTTATTAAGCATATACGTATTTCGAACTCATTGAGTTCATTATTCAATGCCGATACAAAGTTTGGTTGAATTACAGAGAATATATATAAGGGCCAGAGTGGCCATTATCCAATAAAAAGGTACAAATGTAAATTACAAAATAAAAAAAAGACGAATGGGGGAAAAACAGTCTCTTAACATCAGAAGCGCGGATCTAGTAGAGATACTTCCTCCTGGTCGCGAACAATCGTTACAATCGATACCGAATGCCGATTATTAAAATTACAATGAATAAAATCAAAGAAAGTAAAAGATAAACGATGATACAAAATTAAGAAATATAGAAAATTAACTTGACTCTTTAAGCAATTTGATAAGTGTCGAATCTCCTATCGGGCCTGCGTCTCCGTTTAGTAACAGGTCGGGGTCCTTCTTGGAAATCTCCAACTAGTTTTTTTCCTAGGAAAAATTATTCGAACAAATGAATACTCGATTTTTTTATCTGTCGATACTTTTTATTCGATAATTTTTAAGTAAATATCGAATAAATAATGATTAATCGAATAAAAATACAAATTCGCTAATAGTTTTTTATTTTATTGAACAAAATCATCAATTACACGAATTTTAAAGAGAACAAATTACAAAATCTAAATTTTAAAAACTATTGTTTTCAAATTCCAGTATTTAACTTCTAAGCTCTGTAAAAAATGCCAGAAATTCGATTCCTTGACGGTGAAATAATTCTTCCTGCTTGAGAAAATAAACATTCTGACGGAACAGAGTTTGAAATTAAGCTAATATATTTTTTTGCAATACTATAAACATTGGGATAGATGAATTCCAAGGCCTATGCCTAACCGTTCCTGGATGGTTGTCATATTTTCATCCCCCTCAAAGTAATTTGAAAATTTGATTACTCGATTTTTTATTCGAAAAAAAAATATCGGTTATTTAATCGAATTTTTTTTCACGATTTGGAAAAACCCTATCTCCAACGTCTCAGGTCGGGGTCCTTTTTAGCAGCATCTGTAGGAAAAAAAATATACATATAATAATTTGAAACTATACACTAAAAATTACAAAAGCATGCAAAATAATAATAATAATTCAGAATGGCCAAAATTCATAGTGTCCCAAAAGTATTGATCGTGGTGACGATGAATTAAATAAGCTATAAAAAATAATCTCATATTAAACGAACAGCTTCCATTATTATTAAATAAATAAACGTCGTTTTCTAATAATACGATCATTATTAATGACTCTGGACAAGTAATAATAGTCTTATACGTATGTACAGTTTATCCTACTTGTTAAAATACAAGTAAAATTGTTATTTCTATTTGTACTCAAGCAAACACAAGGTAATATGAATTTCAGATCAAAAAAGATTGCATACCTTATATGATTATTCCGTAGGAATAAGAAAACAGCAATTTCTTAAAGAGAAATATTGTTAACTAGCAAAGGTACCCGGCGTTGCCCGGGATAATTACACTTGGATGTAAACAGAACAATCTCAAAAAATTAAATTAAATTATGCAATATTTTAAAATTAGAAAATGCTTAGAATTAACACAGTAAAAATTTTAAATGAAAATTTGAAAAAAATAACCTCTCCAAGGATGCCACTGCTATTTTAAATAATTTCTTACTCACGTAATCTTACCTTAGATGTATACTTAGTGTTGTTGCAATTCCCTTTCTTCTCTCGATCTTTGAAGCAAAACTTGGCCATTCATCACTTTGTGTAGTCTAGCGGTCGCCGATTCTTCTATTTACTTGCTTCCCATTTGCTCAATACATCACGGAGCTAAAGGAATGCTTCCTCTGTCGTCTTTCCACTCTTTCTCAATAGTCTGCTAACTCTCCATTATCTCCATTTACTGATCATTTTTAAAGATTTTCAAGAAATTGTTAAGTACTAAGAACTCTCTTTTCTAAGAAAAGCCTGATTAACAGGAATTCTATGCATTGTTACAAATTGAAACTTATCCATATTGCATCATCATTTTATGTTCATTGTTATAATTCTTGGAAAGGATTGCTTTATCATTGCATCATCATTTTGAGCTCATTGTTATTGGTGAATTGCGTGTTGAAACCATTGTTGATACCTATTGTTGCACAAACTTTTATTTGCATTGTTGGTCATGAGATATATATTGTTGGTCCGTGCAGAGTGTTTGTGAATTGCGTGTTGATACCATTGTTGCAAAAACTTTGTCTTGCATTGTTGGTCATGCGATATTTCTCATTAATATGCCCTGCCATAACCATGAATATCGATTTTATATCAATAATTATTATTTTTTCGAAATCTGAAGTAGACAGTGACCTTCCTCATGCTTTGAAGGTCATGTATGCGAAATTTCATCAAGATCGGAATAAAACTGTAGATTTGTATAAAAAACGTACCCACAGACCCACAGACCCACCCACAGACAAACATCCTTCTTTATATATATAGATTTATGATTGGTTCGTGCCATGGATCATATTCATCGACTGACGAATATAATAATAAGTAATAACCGCTTCTATCTCATCATTACGATTTGTTTGATATATTACTTAAGATATCTTCCCATTGAAAATTGCTAGTAGGGTCGTGAAGGTACCATTTGTGCACGTGCTATTGAACCGGTTTAGATAATGTTTGCGATTTGTTCGTACCATGGACCATATTCAACGACTGACGCAAACAGATTTTGAAAATCTTTCATAGTCTTGGAGGAGTTAGAGTTACAGAGAGACAGACAGATAAGTTTCCCCACACTGATAGCATAAAGCACCTTTCGGTACTTAATAATGCACGTCCCCACAGAATCCTGATGGTGGACTTTCTGCAAAGTGAGGATATGCAAAGCATCGAGTGTCCAGTAAGATTTCCGAATATGAACTCGATTGAGCATGTATTTACATAATAACGTTTTATTCGGTCTTATTTTGTCGTTTCGAATTGTTTGACATACTACTTGTTATATCTTATCATTGAAAATTTTTGAGGGTGTCATAAGAGTACCATTGCAGCACGTGCCATTGTATCGATTACAACCATTTTCAAAATGGTTCATTCACGGAACCATATTTATCAGTTGGCGAAAATAGTAATTAATAACCGCTTCTATCCCGTCATTACGATTTGTTTGGTGTATTATTATATCTTCCAATTGAAAATTGTTAGGTGGGGTCGTGAAGGTACCATTTGAGCACGTGCTATTGAACCGATTTAGATAATATTTGTGACTGTTTCATGCCATGAAGCATATTCAGCGACTGACGAAAACAGATTTTGAAAATCTTTCATAGCCTTGGAGGAGAGTTACGGACAGACAGACACACACGTTTCCACACACTGATAGCATAAAGCATCTTTCGGTACTTAATAAAGATAATCACTATGCGTGTAGCCTTACTATTATGTATTGGAAAAAATCTTGGCATAATTTAAACTCTGTATTGATTCGTTCTTTCGTTTCTTCAGCAATGATGTTAGATTCATTTTATCAAATAGTGAAATTAGTGCATTCACGTGCAAAATATTATTGGCACTCCATGAGAAAAGCTATTAGCTCTAGAGTGAGTGTTGTCCTCGTGCGTCATGGACTTTTCCTGAGACAAAGAAGCAGTGTACTTAATTTAACTTTATAATGATTAACCATACGATTCGAGACATCTTAAATGACATCTTGACCTTTCTATTACCATGTGCTTTTATGGATAATTTTTTATCTTTAGCTTGGATTACAAGCATACGAAGAAATACGATATACTCATGACGCAAATGGTAATAAACAATCTGGTAGTAATGTAAACACTCTCTTTAGTAATTTTCCCTTTATACAAACTGTTTTATATTTAGAACGTCTCCATCATTCTATAGTTTACACTTTTAGCAACGCTTCAACTCTTCTGAATTTTATTATGTCATTACTGATAGATACCGTTATCCAACCTCTCAATTAGAATACACAACGAAATCGCCAATTATTCAAACAGATAGTTGGGTAGATCCCAAAACCTGAACGGGTTTCTACGAGTCTTTCACTCTCTCTTCCAGTTTTCCGTGAATCAATAAAATATGCTAATTTCAAGGCCAAATGTTCCGAGGACGGGCTTGCGAAAGTCCTTCCGTGGACGTGTTCTAATCTAATTACCTTTGAAGACTCCCTACACCCTTTTTTTTCAAAAATCTTTAAGCTTCCTTAGGATTAGATCCGTTAGGGAGATAGCTTCCGTCCAGCTAAACCTTCGGTATATTCGGCATATTCCTTACACTTCCGATAACAAAGCATTTACTCTGACCAAGCATTTAACTTCGTTTGGCTCATGCTCACACTAACAGTCCGTAATGATGTCACTTTGGAATCAATACACTAAGTCTTGACATCATTTTTTCCCCTTGGTACTTTTTTTTTATATTCAGGAGACCGCACACATTCTTACTTTTTCCCTTTTTGATTAAAAACAATAAAACACTCTCCCCGAAGCAGTTAATTTTATATCTAATCGTGGCGAAAATTTAATCATGTCCACACATCGCCACACTTCGTAAATGCAATCAATAACCCAACAGCATTTATTAACTGAATAAATAAAAAAATTCGCCCCATACGGATGTCAGGGTTTTTTTTCATGGGAGAAAGCACTTTATTGATATTTTAATGAAATTTTATAATAAATTAAAATGGAAGGTGACGTTTTACATATAGATTACAGAAAAATTATTTATCGAGAGAGCTCTGTTAAAACGATCTCTTGCATTAATGAAATAACTATCATATGTTAAGACTCTTAATTGATTCTTAGGCATAATCCATCGTTAATTGGACGGTAAAGTATCAAGCTAGGACTGTAAAAATATCACGTAATCCAGTCAATAAAAAAAGGACTTTGAAACCGTGATCCCAAAACCAGAAATTCAACTTACAAACATTAGACTAAATAATTTCTAAATTTCACCCATTCAAATATGCATAAATGTCTTTGCTCCTAAAATATTCTTTAAACCTACCGTAAATTAGTCGATCAATTTTCTTGATGGTTGTCTTTCAGTTAGGTATTCCATCTCCCGAATATCATGATATTTTTGAGGAGGGGTTGGTAAAGAGGGTCTGCTTAACTTGTAATTTCCAATTTGCCACTTGAATATAATTAGGCAATCTATTAATTTAGTCATTTTTAAAGACCTCAATTTCTGGTTCGTTATCATAACTGGGATTTTGATAAGCTTTATGAATATTTTCAAATTAAAAACATACTATTTTTTTTCTGAGATTGATCATCTCCTCTGTAGTGCTCAACAAAACTGCATTCACTATTATATAATTTATCACGTTTAATTAGTTAGGGTTTAATTTGTCTAACTTAATCGAACCAATTATAAAATTGGCCAATTTCCAAATTCATCATATCATTTATTATAAGATAATGCAAAAATATTTAGAATTCTAATTTCAATTAAAGGATATTAAATTTGTTTAAAGGATAATTTTGTGTATGCTGAAAAAATTTACATATTGTTTAATAAATAAAAATATAATTTAAAAGCAAAAAATGGTAACGAGAAAATAACAAATATCAAGCTACACCTTATGCTCAGATACGGTTACCTACGTGTGATTATCTAGGAAGAATGAATAGTGATTACACTCTGTCAAAAAAAAAACAAAACGTGAGCATGTCAATTAAAGCGCCAAATTTAATTGTTAGACATTTTTAATTTTATTTTGCAACAATATCTAACAACTGAAATCGAAATTTAACTGACACGCCCAGTTTTTCTTTGACTGGAGAGACTATAGCTGCAAGAATGTTTTTCATTCGGTTATAATGGACAAGAGTTAAGGTCCAATTTAAAAACGGTGGAAAAATAAAATTAAAATATACTTGCAATCAGCAATAGTCTTGTAATGTTTGCATGCAATTAATGACTAATGATGATTTTTTTTATGACAAATGGTACTCATTACACTGGTCAACAGTGAAAATGTACTTTAATTAAAAATAGCCAAATCCGGACTAAAAAAGTGTCCTGAAAACAAATATGAAAACCAAATTTATTTTTTGGCTATAGTTTTTGAGGTACGACTGCTACGTGGTATGACTTATTCAACCTTTTATATATAATGCATATATAGAAAAATCAGTAATTATTATCACTTGCATAAATATTAAATACTTGCAATGATATTATATATTATAGCTATATATACAGTATACACCCCTTATAATAAGTACAAACTTTGAGAATTAATATGATAGCTGTGGTTAATGAGAGGTGTGGTTACGTAATACCTGCTTGGATATGAATCTATGATGATACAACACTACCATCACTTTGACTGGTCTGCAGCTGGGCTTTACAAGGTACAGCTGCTTCTTGTGTGAATGGGACAGCCGTGCAAGAGACCTGCATTACATTCAACGAGAATGGCCAAAGAGATCACTGTTTCAAGTTGGTCAGAAGCGGTATCAGGGCAAATGGCCAGCAAGTATGTTGGCGGACTACTGCTGGGCAGTCAGTAGAGATGCTCCTGACCTTCAGTACAAGAGAAAGATGAAGAGACATCACCTGTAGGCAAGTATAATGCATGCTATGACATTCAAAAAGCGTGATTTTCGGTATGACATTTTCTAAATATTTGTAGCCAACTCAGAATTTTTGTTATGATATTCGTTTTCAGCAATACAGAATTAGTATAAAAAGATCACTTTGGTTTTGGGTACATGATTTTCATACAAAATTGTTGCCCAGTGTTATTGGCAGATTAAGTATACTCGATTAAGGTTTATTAATCAAGAACCCTTGGGTCCGATGGTCATAAAGTACCTAGCGTGATCCTTTGCATGATTACAAACTTAAAGTTCCTTATGGAAAATGTCGAAAACTCAAAATTTAAATTGCGTTGTTACGTCATTTATGAACTTTCCGCACCAGCAGTTCATTAAATTCAAAGGGGCGATTACAATTAAATCGGCGGCAATTGTTGAGATTAAATGACGTTTTCGACAGGTTTTCAGCAAACTTCGCGTGATGTTTAAACCCTTAACAGTTGAGTTTTGAACATTTTGCATAAGGAACTTTAAGTTTGTAATCATGCAAAGGATCACGCTAGGCACTTTATGACCATCAAACCTGATACACCCTGTATATTGTTGGTCCGTGCAGAGATTTGTGAATTGTGTGTTGATACCATTGTTGATATGTATTGTTGCACAAACTTTGCCTTGCATTGTTGGTCATGAGATATTTCTCATTAATATGCCTTGCCATAGCCATGAATATCGATTTTTTTTATCAGTAATTATTATTTTTTCGAAATCTGAGATAGACAGTGACTTCCTCACACTTTGAAGGTCAAGTATGAAAAATTTCATCAAGATCGGAATAAAACTGTAGATTTGTATAAGAAACAAACAAACCCACCAACAAACATCCTTTTTTATATATATAGAAAGGTGCACTTGACCATTTGCCAGTAACTTCACTGGAATCTCTATATATATGTACCACAAAACCAGAATACTAATTAACCACGGCAGCAGCTCCCACTCGTAGAACATGGAGATAGTAACTTATATCTCGAAGGGCGCGCACACACACTAAACAAAGCGATGTCAAAACGTCGTCTTGCAAGTCAAAAAACAAAGAATCGGGAATCACTTTCCGACGGATGACGCTATTAGTAGGCGCTCACCGAGAATAGTCTGACTTGGACACTATTAGTGGACGAAATAAGAACGGTATATTTGTCAGGGAAAATTAGAGTAAATGCTTAGCAAAACTTAATTGACCTCTCAGCCGTGACGTCCGCTTATCCAGTCTTGTTCAGTAGACATGAAAAGAATTGATTAGCAGAGAAATATAATGATAAGCGTAAGTTAGTTCAAGCATGCTCTTGCACGAGTAGAAAGCCGATACTTGCTGATAAATAAGCTCGCAGCCCGTATGGCCATAACCCCCTTATCAGTTCCTTCTTTAAAAGTTCGGGTAGCACACAGTTCCATAAAAGCGTGGCGGTAAAAGCTCCGCTTAAAAATAACGTCTAAGTTACTGAATTTAAACGGCTTAACTTGAAGACACTGAACCTCACTTCATGAGATATATGAATTACACGTGTAAAGTTCACTAGTCTTAACGTCTAACTCTGTTGCGGAGAATGCCTTTGGTGCGTTCGTTATTCGTGGCCGGTCTGTTGCCTGGCGTGAAGACGTTCCAGCCGCACTGCTCTCCTCTGCCACGTCGACGGAAGCTTGCCTGCCGAGCTCTCCGCTGAGCGAAGCAATTGCTCTCCTGCTCCTTTTCTCCGAGCTCGCCTTAGCAATAAACATGATATCGGACGTATTCCTGGCTTTCCATCTTCTCGACCTTTGCCTGTCACTAATCCGTGGGCTCCTTACCCTTACGGCCCAACGTGTCTTCTGTCCCCACGTTTTTCTGCGCAAAAACCTTCTTCTCCTTCTGCGCATCCTCCTTCCTGCTACCTCGTTGGCCGTGACGTTGACCATGACGCCGCATCCACTCGCTGCCTGAAAGATGACGAGAATAGATGCAACGCGAGTTGTGACGCCAACGAGTGTCGGAGGAATTTTGAATGGCTAAATTCCGTGACATAATGGTTTCTTTCTATGAAGTGTTGGCTTAACAGGCTACTGTTCTTTTTTATTGCACTTTCCAAGGATGATATCATTGATCGGAAATGCAACACATTACATAAATTTTTCTCTGAACAGAGCCTGAAATTTGCATAGAGCTGTGATAATATTTTCAAGGTGTTGCATTTTCTCTGTGCAGCAGTATAACAAAAGGCCTCTTTAAATGGCAAACTCAATATATAGATTTCTTCTCGTGAATTCGAACAGTTTTCTGAAGCATTTTCTTTTACATTTTTTGACTATTTTTTCGAAATAATGGATACCTTTACCAAAACTATATTTCTATTTTTCTTCTTTTTATAACTATGGTACTATATGTATTTAAGTGATGGGACGTTTTTTTATGATCAAAGCCTGATAATGGCGATTACATTCATTTTTTTCTGCCTTTCAAATTATAACTTCATCCATCGAAGTTTGCAGATATTATTGCGATTTTGCTGAGCGACGCAGTACAATCAAAATTATCTAGAGAAAACTTTCAGCTTCTTCAAGATATAGTGAAACGTTTCAGGAAACTATCCTTGAGAAAGGGTAGAGATGATCAAACTGTTTGATTCTGCAGCAGAAAAATACAGAACGTCCCATCGATAACTATTCAATATCATGTGGACCTCCTTTTGCAGCAACTCGACGTGGCATGGAATTTATCATTCGGCGGGTTATTTTGCCCCGGTGACATGGCCCTCCTGTAACATTCCATCGTTGTTAGGGTACATGAAAGCCATGAAGGGCTGGTCACCAAGCAGCCAGACATAACGATTCCCAATCAATGGTAGGACCAATTTGATCAGAGGACCCAAATCCTGCCATGTAAACATGCCCCACACGATGACGAGCCATCACCAGCTTGCACAGTGTACCAACTCATGGACTCTGCACCATAACACCAACCTACTATCAGCTTGCACCAATTTGAATCGTGACAATTCGGAACAAGCTATTAGTTTACAGTCATCTAAAGTCCAACGAATATATTCACGAACCCATGTGAGGCGCAGCTTCAATGGCATGCTGTAAGTAAAGGCACTCTTGTCGAACTTCTGCTTCTATTCATCCAATCAGTGTCAAATTTCGCTGCACTGAGCTCATCGACACGTTTCTATTACGCCTCTCATTGAGCGTGGCTGTTCATTGACCGAGGCCAATGAGAGACGGGCCAGGGCACTCAATGAGCAACAATGTAATCTTCATTGTTTCCGTTTTGGATAATAATCAGTGTTTTTTTTTCGTTTGTTAGAAACAATGAAGATTGGATTGTTGCTCACACACCTATGGTCAGGTGACTTTTAAGTGCAGGCCTGTCTCTCGTTGGCCTCGTAATTGAGTAATAACGTGTGTCTGTTACGAAGGACCATTCTGCTCGCTGGTCACGAGAATTTAGCAGCTGTGGTCGCCCACCACGCTGTCCATGGCCGGAGGTAACGCCTGAAATGAAGTACTCTCTGTACACCCTTGACATGTGGATCGAGGAATGTTGAATGTCCGCACCACTTCAGAAATGGAATGTCTCATGCGTCTAGTCCCAACTAACATTCCGCGTTCAAACTCTCATAACTCTCGTCATGTAGCCATAATTACGAGATTTCATATGACTGCTAATAGTCTAATTGACATCCCTGATATTGCTCTGCCTATTTATACACCTTTAACGCGATGCAAGCGAAACCTGAAAATTTGCATACGACGCTCAGAAAAATAATTACAAAAAAATCGGAATAACTTGAACTATTTTTCTATACAGGATGATTCAAATCGTGTGTAAAACAATTTAAGGGGGTATTATAGAGGTCAAGGTAAACACAAAAAGTCCTATGAACATGGGTCCGAATTTGAACGATAACTGAGATATGAACAGAAATAAAAATGCCGCCACCAAGATCAACAAGTTAATAACTCAGGTTCTGTAAAGCCGAGATTAATGAAATTTGGAGGAATAACAGGGTACATATGTCCGTGTATACCGTTAAACTACTCGTTGGAATTCGTTCAAATTTTAACAGTATACACAGTTTTATGTACCCTATTATTTCTTCAAACTTCATTATCCTAGGTGTTATAGAAAGTTAGTTATTAACTTGTTGATCTTAGTAGCGGCATTTTTATTTCTGTTCATATCTCAGTTATCGTTCAAATTCGGGCCCATGTTCATATGAACTTTTTTGCTTAGAATCGCATATTCCATCACCCCTATCATTTTTGACATGAAATTTAACAACATCCAGTATAAGAAATACGATCGATATTTGCTTTATGTATTTTTAAGAACCGTAAACCAGGTTACTTTGCATCGTTTTTGAGTTTATTAAAGAAAGCTTGTGTAAGGCAGAGCAAATTTGTAAAATGAAGTTACTTTCTGGCCACAATCCGCTTCAAACCCCTTCAGTCTCTATCAGTGAGCTTCGACTTTCGGGCAATGTTGTGCTTGGCAGATGATGTCTTTCCCTGCTTCTTATAGGCTGTCAGAACAGTCTTTGCCTGATGAATAACACTGTCCTGTTGTGTGAAATTTGTTGTTTTGGAACCACCTGTCTAATGGCTCTTTCAACTTTCTCCCATAAATGCTCAATTGGATTGAGATTTGGTCATTGTGGGGGCCACCTAAGCCAGGTTCGTCGTCGTTCGTGGCGATCGCAACAATCTCCCCTTACTAACATTTTCAATTGTCGAATCAACATAGGGGTTAAAACATACATTCAGTTTGTTCTTGAAACTATTCCTGCAAAATACGAGTAGCGTGGCATGCCGCATTATCACGTTGGAAGAAGCCATCTCCATTGCGATACACCATCAACATGATTGCATGAACTTGATCAGCAAAGATATTTAGGTATGTTTTGATGTTCAGACGTTTTTCTACACAAATTAAAGGACCATATTATGCCAGAAAAATATGCCCCAAACTACGACTGCCCCCACGAGCTTGAACGATTTTACTCATGCATGTGGGGTCCATGCTTTCATGCAGTTTCCGTCAAATTCTCATTCTATTAACTGCATGATGCAACTGAAAACGTGGTTCATCAAACCACATGATTTTATTCCGATGCTCAACTGTCCAATCCTTGTGTTTCTGTGCGAATTGGAGACGTTTTATCTTGTTAAGTGCAGATAGCAAAGGTGTTCGAACTGGTCTTCGGCTCCCATATTCCATACTATGCAGTGTAAGGCGAACAGTGCATTCAGAGATCAATTGAGAGTATTCCTGATAAAGATCTGCAGTAATTTGATGCGCTGTTGCCCTTCTGTTGCCTTGTACCAGTCTTGCCACTCTCCTTTCTGCCCGAACATTGATGGCCACAACTGGCACGTTCAGACCCAGTTTTCCGACAGACAGTCCAGTCTGTAACAGTTTAACGGCAGCTGCTCTTGAACATTTAACGAATGCAGCAGTTTTGCTGATATTAGCTCCATGGCTCCGAGCGCCAACAATCATCAACGGCTGCTATCGTTTACCTATAATCTTCTGAAACAAACCACTTCCAACTTCATGGTAAACAACTTGCTTGCCTATTTACACTAGTCCAGCTCTTTAGCAACTTCAGCGCGAAATCGTAGCTAATTTGCCTATAAACATTAGGTGGTCATAATCTGACCACTCGGAGTAAACACTTCCTAGTACAGATTGTCACGTGGATTAAGCAGAGTCAGAGACAAGAGGAGGGAACGATATATTAATGAAATAAAAATATTTTATTGATTCTTAAATTTTTTTTTTTTTTAATTGTAAAGAGATGAATTTTCAGTGCTTTGAAAATTCATTAATAAATAAAGTTTTTGGCAGTGGAAGTTTATTTAAAATGTCAAGTAAGTTCAAAATTCAGGTAAGTCGAAATAAAAGCAGTGTCACAATCACAGGTTAAATATCGGGATGACGTAAATTCAGGCATGACGATAGTCCGAACAATGACGTTCGAGTGAAGACTTGAATGCTGTATGAAGGATGGGTCCTCTTGCCGTCTCCAGTTAACAAGTCCCCAACTTGGCAAGACGAACAAGTATAGTGACTAGAAGAATAGTGTGGCAACGGCTACTACTCGCAATGCTACGTGGTTGATTCCCGATTTGATGATAGTAGCGGTGGCGCTGCAATCGACATAGATGCGAGTTATGCGGGAGATGAGATAGAAATAATAGGATGACGGAGGGGGTTTTTTCAGCTAAATTACGGTTGAGTTAAGTTTATTTATAAAAAATTAGTGTATTGTTAGGTAATTGTCTTCCATAGAACTTGATGATACTCTTTAACGTTAATATAAATGAAAAAAAAAAATGCTGTTTTAAATAAGTTGAAATATAAGATCAGAGAGATGGATGAAGGTATCCATCCCTAATAAGATAAAGCATGGAATATGAGCCCTTCCGAGCCAGAAGAATTAAATTTTGAGTAATTAAGCATTAAACATCTGCTAAATGAAGTATAATAAAATTTAAACATAAATCTAATAATATAATGCTGTACACAGCTGGCCATCTCAAAAATTCAAGAAATGAGGCGTTCGCCCTTCTAGCTCGGAAGGTCTCATATGCGAAATGCACAAAGATATACAAAGAGAATGTCTTTTTCATATAAAATTCATTTATTAAATGATTAACAACCAAATTACTTTATGTGATGATAAAAAATTTAAATATCAGATACTTCAGGTTAATAGGTTTGAAAAAAAAATTATTATTATTTAAATAAAAGTAAGATATATAAAAAAATTTGTATTTAAAGCTGCTTTGATTGCATTTTGTTATTTAAACATAAGGAATTTTCTTAGATTTTTCATAAAGAAAAAAATAAATGAGAAATATAGGCAGTAAAGTGGTTCTTGAAATTTTAAAATGCAACAGTAAGAAGGGAGGGGTGCTATTTTATTGGAAAACTAAAATCGGATGAAGAAATCGAAAACTTATCTAAAGAAAATAACTCAGTGTGAAACGGTCGGGTATTTCTTTATACCAATTATAACTGGAAAAAAAAAATATTTGAAATAAATAATCCTGCAAAATCATCTCTCAGTTAAAAACAAAAAAGGGGGGGGGGGG
>JAHWFO010039269.1:3926075-3938782 GCA_023313115.1 Rhysida immarginata | reverse complement strand
TTTACGAAGCAATTAATGGAGCTTTATTGATGTAAAGCTCTGGATGTTTAGCTATTATGTTGATGTAGCTGCCATCTGGCGGCATCATCAATCGAGGAATCAGATTTGAACGCTCGCTGCCACACTATTCTTCTAGCCACTATAGAACAAGGGAAGGATCCTGAAGATTAACTAGATCCAAGTCTTGGAACGTCTTGGTTGATGCGAACTTGAAGAAAGCTGTCGATAACGGTTAGCTGAACCTAATGAAGCTCACTGAGTGATGAGCAAAAGCTGACCGATAAATTGAGATCGCAGAGCACTGTACGAGTTGCTTTCTATTGGCAGAAGAGCAGACGAGTAAATAGATGCTACGATGATGTAGCTGACGCACAAAAACACTGATGTCGTTGTTAAAGCAGATGACCTTCACCAAACGCACTGGAAGCGAAGAAAACGTAAATGAATACACCAATAGCACTTTCTAATTAAAAAAAAAAAAAAGTTACGATCGTAGCACACTTTCGTTTCATAGACACACACATGAAACACCCCCTACATTTAAACACTTATCTGGTTAAATTGAACTATCTGCACAAATCGCGAGTCAAATCGCAAACGCAAGTCTCACTCTCGGCCCTGCGGGCCTCGCTAGTCAGTGTTTCCCGTACCACTCTCGGCCCTGCGGGCCTCGCCGGTCACTGTTTTCCGTTACTCGAACGCCTTCGGCGTTCTGTCTACGACGTCCCCCTCTGGGGGCAAATAATTGATATATACCCCAACCTATTTGGTTACAGGGGGCAGTTGGTTTCCCCCCCGGCCGGTTACAGGAATCGCGACAATTCAGTTTGCGGAATAAGTCATCTCGCGATTTGTGCAGATAGTTCAATTTAACCCTTATCTTATGCGAGACACACACATCGCACCGTGGCTGTCGAATGCCTAAAAGCATAAATACTAAATTAGAACTTTACTAAATACTTCGTAACACTATCAACAAAAATTAGAAGCACTGAATTTCGTTCGCCGATTCTCAAAATATCGTGAAGCACTATCTTTAACAAACACAATTACTTTTGTCGCAATCAATTAACATAAACAGAGGTTAATATCTAACCTTTTTAATGAAGCAGACACACACACTTCAAATCTTGGAACTAAATTATAACGGAGCTTGCACAGACGAAATGATGAGCTACATGACGACGCTACGCTGTCGTTTTCCTCCGTAAGGCCTGGATCACACTAGGGCAAAGTAGATATAGGATGGGCAGTGACATCGACCGGAAGTCCGCCATTTTTGATCCCACTGTGAATCAGGAAAAGTGTACAATTAATATCCATTTCGACTGTGATTACTGCAATTTGATGCACAACAACCAGTCAAATATGTGTTTAGTTGAAAATATGAGGAAAAACAAATAAAAACATTATGAGTATTGAGTTGTAATGTATTCCCACTCTTTGATCCCATTTTGAATCAGGAATACGTTACAACTCATTACACATAATAATTTTATTTGTTTTTCGTCATATTTTCAACTAAACACATATTTGACTGGTTGTTGTGCACCAAATAGCAGTAGTCACAGTCGAAATACATATAAATTATACACTTTTCCTGATTCACAGTGGGATCAAAAATGGCGGACTTCCGGTCCGATGTCACTGCCCATCCTTTTATCTACTTTGCCCTAGATCACACTAGCGTAAAACGCCACGTAAATACGCCGACGTAACGACGACAGTGATGTCACTTCCGGTAAATAGCATGGTGCTGCGCTTGGCGACGTCGTTACGTCGGCGTATTTACGTGGCGTTTTACGCCAGTGTGACCCTAGCCTAACTCGTTTCGTACAGCGTCCGCTGAATATTTAGTTCATTAATGGAAAATAACTTATGAGGCTTTCGCATGAATCGTCCCAATCCGCTGTCAATATAATCTCTTAATGACCGCGGGAAGATTCCAATAACATTCTCTCCCTCGTGCCAATTAATTGCTTCGTAGGCGAAGAGAATGCTATCCAGTTCTGTTTGCACTTTAGGAATTTGCAAACTAACTACGGATAGTCTTTCAGTAGCGGTCGAAATGTTCAGACACTTTAAAAAATACGTGAAAGATAGCCTACCGTAATTGTAAGTCCTTATTTGACGAATGGAGATGAATTCTGCCGGCGCTGGACACGTTCCATTTGCCACTGCTTCGTCTCCGCAGGTAACAGGTAGTTTTACCGTCTGCTTGTCGTCGTCGCTCGAAGCCTCTGCCTTGTAGAGATTTTGAAGAAGGATTTCTATGGCTCGTACGCACCTCTTGTTGCATGAGGCGTCCACCGTTGCTCCTTCAACGTGCGTTCGACGTGGCCCGAGATATTGCTGCCGTTCTCGGTTGCATGCCTCGCCGATCTTTTCCGCTGTCTCCCCGTCGACGTCGCGCTTGAACTCGCCTGGCTTCTTAGATTCAGCTCCTGCCTGGCTTTTCCGTTCTCATGCGCTCGGAAATTGTGGAAAGCGCCCCGGCCTTTAATAAACATGTCATTGGATTCGCCTCGGTCGCTCCGTACGTCCTTCTTCCTCGATTTCCATTCTTTTTCTCCCTCTCGTGCTCTTCGCGTAGCTTTACGAGAACTTTTTGGGATGACGTAATTTCTCCTCTCGGCGTCATCGTCGTCATCAAACTTCTCTCTTGATTTTCTCTGATGATGCGAAAATCCACGTGACACAGATCTCACTACACAATTGTACAAAGCTTTAACAATACAAATATCATTGATATCAGCGTCGTTCAGTCGTCTATAGTTAGACCAGTCTGTCAGTATAGGTTCACATTCGACTTGCTGGCAGTTGCTGGCTTATCTTATGAGGTTCATTGCCGGTGGATTCTCGCCCTCATTCAAACTTTTGGCACCAAGCAAAGACGGATGACTGAGATAAACATGACTCGGTGAACTGTCTTTGAAGTCTCTGATGAATTTCAGATGGTTTCCCAATCGGTTGTCATGGCAACCGGATGAGTGGTGCTGCATTTGCGTGACAGGCGGTAGTTGCCATCGTAACAATGAAAGTTTAGATTTTTACAACAATGAAATTCACAAGAAATAAAGTCCAAGTCAAATTTGAACGCCCCTCGTAAAGACGTCCCCATCCTATTCTACATCTCGCATATTTCACACAGAGACTCATTTCGTGCTCTGTCGCCATTTTGCGAAGGCACTGCCATCTGGTGTAGCACGATACAAATTTGGTGAGTTTACGGTTCTTTTCATGTATCAATTTTATCTACTGTACTATGTGAATTCTTTGGAAAATACAGTGTTTGAAATCGAATGAATTTTTTATAGTAAGTATGTATTGCTATGATGTTGTCTATCTACACTTGCACTTTAATCGAATTTCGTATAGTATTTGCTGGTATAGTTAATATGAGTCAAATAACGCCTTTAATTATTTATAGTTATTCCATTGAAAAATTTCTTAATCATTTCTGGAATTGTATAATATTCAAATGTTACATGAGGTAAGTGAATTCATAAAAACATTGAAGACAAATGAATGCTCAGTGTAATGGAATAAAACAGGAAAAAGTGCTAAATATGGAGATACAGGGAAAGGCTTTTAAGGCCAGACTAGGATTCGTCATTTTCCGTCTTGCACTGAAAAAAAAAAATATTTCGAAAATATAATAAAGTAGACAATCCATTCGACAATCGCAGGTGAGCAATTTTTTTAAACACTTGGTTTTAAGCATCGAGTTAGTTAATTTCCATGAGGCGTCATTTGAGCAGTGTAATCGAAATGGAACTTTTTCTCTTTCCATTATGACCTCATTGCTCATTAATCACGAATGAACGGATGTCTTCACTTGTTTCACCTCCCTCCTCCTCAGCAGCCCGTTCTCCTCTTCCTATGATTAGTCGGTGCCGTGGGATCGACTGTCTGCCGTGGCGCCTAGAAATTTCCCGGGGTAACAGATAGTCTTTCGCTCCCACCTTTGCTTCGCACGGGCAAACGACAATCATTCCCCGGCGACGCCTTCGCCTTCCTCCCCTTCTCTTTCGATCTTTTTCATTTTAGTCCGTCGATCAGATTGGTGTAGAAAAAAGAAAAAGTAAAAATGTCGGTCTCGTTAGTGAGCATTCATCACTAGAGAGCGAGAGATGCTGTGACGCTTGAATTTCTCTTTTAGAAAATTCGACTGCTCTTGACTTGATATAATTAGAGTTTTAAGTAGTTCAAGGAGCGAACTACAATATCTTTTTGATGAGATTCGGAACTGAAAAATTGATTTAGGGAAATTTTTTTTGTCATTTATGCATAATAAGAAATTGAAGAGGATTAGTTGTTTACGTATCAGCCCATTTGAAAAGCTAAGCGAGATAGCGATTGCGGTTTCAGTCTTAATCTTGTAATCGAACGAATGAATTACAGTGAAAAGAAGGAGAAAGAGCGCGCGCTAGGGGGTTCCATGATGGAAATGGTTTCGCCATGCCACATTCCTCCAAAATGGATCGTGTGGATTCGAAAGATCGCAGAGTCAAAATCCATCACGCGTTCACTGGTCATTTGTCTTAGTGCAGCAGAAGGCGAGCTATTACCTCGCCAACACAATAGCACCAGGAAACGCGTGCTTCTCTACCGGAACCCGGGAAAGCAGCCGGAAACAGAGACAACATTTGCCAACCACCCCACCTCTCCCCTTCCAAGCTCATATCGCCATTTCCACCTCTCTATTCTGCCTCCGTGTATACATCACCGTGTGTGCCTTCTCCGCCCTTCTCATCGGCGCACTCGCAGCTCTCTCGATTAGAAGTCAATCAACAACCGGTGCGCACGACAGTTTTCCTTTATGAACGCGCCTCTGAAAGACTTCCAGCAAAAGCAGCTTGGCCAATTGCTATCGCGACCATTATTTTACGCTTATTTATAAAAAGAACTGCCATCGATCCTTGTAATTACTGGCAAATTAATAAAAAGGATTATTACGCGGCACCTAGGTTACCGCTTAATAAATAACAGTCCGTTCTAAGTTCATCTAAGTTTAGTCGTGAATAATTTATTTTGAGCTCACTTTAGTTTCTTTATTGTACCGGTAACATTTTGGAAATGATAGCAATATGTTAGATGGTCGGCTTGAAATTATTACATTTGGTGATATCATAAGAAGAAAAACTTGAAAAAATTAATGTCTTATAATGTTCATCTTATAACGATGGAGCTTTCTAGTTTTTAAAGGTTTTCTCTAAAAAAAAAATATTTTATCGAATAGTTGTGTTGCCTGCCTGAGCTTTGAATGTGTTTTTTGTCAACTTTCCCAGTTTTTTTGTCTTATTAAAGAAATTCAGAATACCATAGCTGATTAAAGCTAAGTTGTAAAAATGCAAATCAATGTCTAAAGCTCAATTTCCACATAGCTTCTTTCAAATTAAGATTATCAAATGGCTGATTTTGAAATATGTTTGCTTAATAATTATCGGCATCTGATGAATTCAGTAATGGTCTAACAAGCAATTAATTGAACGGCCAGTTGATGAATAACGTTTTGATATGTTCCGACACGTTAATATTTTAGAGGAACCCAATTTCTAACTAAAGACTTAAAATTATTTTGAAATTTATGTTTGATGCTATGTTTATCAATGATAAAATCTCTAATAGACTTACAACTTTAATGGATTCTAAAACTAGCCCTTTGATGTAGAAAATTAACAAGTCAAATATGATGAAAAAAAATAATCTATAAAATATTGATTTTATTTTTAAGAATACATGTTTGTTTGCATGGGTGTAAATATCTGTATTCGCATACAACTTACTGAAAAACTCGGGAGTAGTCGGTTTTCTCGACCGTAGTATTTTTAAAACAGAAAAGAATGTTCTCTTCTTTCTTTTCTTGTCATTCCCTCTCGAATGACAAATCAAATGTACAGCATTATTCAAAATGAATTATGTAAAAAAAAAAATCGTGACCAGTATAATCGGTATATTTACAAATTACGGATTTCACTTGAAAGATAAACTCTCCAAGTTTCTCTCGATTTGGGAGGCCTTTGTGACACGACAGACTTCTAAACGATATTCAAATTCTTGCCACACCCCTTCAGCAAATGCGTCGATTCGTACCCCCATTGCCGCTTTAAATCTCCTGTAAGTCACGCGGTAATGGGCTACGAAGACGCTGTCCTTCACGTAGCCCCACAGAAAGAAATCACAGGTCTTTAGTTCGGGTGATCTGGGGGGGCCACAGCTTCAGTGGCACATCATTAGCCCCGACAACCACTGTGATAGCATGTCGAGGTAGTAGCTGAAACGCGCCTCTAGTGAACGTTTTCGAACTGGCAGGTTTTTCAGCGTTTCCAAATGAAACTTGGAGAGTTTACCTTTCATTTAATATACGTCTTTTTTAAATATCTTGATTATACAGGTCACCGCTACGTTTTTTTTTTGTGTTTTTCTTTTCATAATTCATTTTGAATAACCCTTTTAAATTTTTTTTAACGATTTCAAAACATCACTTGACTGCCACACCGATTTCAAAGACATTAACATTAAGCTGAGGATAATTCTTTATTGATTAGCGAAAACAGAACTTGAATAAGTTAAACCGTTTTTGAAAAATCGTAAGATGTATAGACAAACAGACAGAATCCAAATATAATAAAATAAACATATGCTTTCCAACATGTAATAAACTGTGTGTATTTTCATTGTGATCTTCATTTAAATCAATTTCACATCCCTTGAGCATTTTTTTTTTCTGTTACGGACTTACTGCCCACAACAACTACAGGGAACGTATCATTTCAAAAATCAAAAAGAATGTTCTATCCTTTCGTTCCTTGTCATTCCCGATCGAATAACATGTATCACACCTTATGATTCTATTCTATGAAATATTTTTAACTGTTTCTGACAGTCATCTGGTCGTTAAACTTATTTCAAAGATATGTTATCGAATAGCGAAAACAGAATTTGGAAATGTTAAACATTCCCGAAAACTCTTAGGATGGACACAAAGGCAACAGTATAGAAAATATTCACAGTTTTCAATTTAAGGAGCGTCCCCATTAGTGATGATCGAGCAAAGATTATATGAAGTGATGACAGCCGCTTCACTCTCCAGCAATTTGACGGTCGTGTGCGGGTATGGAAGACTCTGAACGCCTCTGGTGGTGAGGTCATGGTATGGGGCCACGTTCTCTGCAGCAAGCTCGGGACCCATAACTGGGGTTACATACGACTTAATATCCTTAAGTACAAAGGGATTTTAGAAAATCGCCTTCCAGCAACGATGAAAGAATTTTTTGGCAATGCTTCTTCTTCTTCTTCTTCACGCTAAGCAGCTCGCACAACACGGTGTGGTTCATCAAGCTCCTGCGGTGGCCTGCCCCGAGTCGGGATTTCAATCCGATTAAACTTATGTGTGAGTCTGGAACACCGCATATGGACATTCAAGCCACCGGCCGAAATAAAATTGAGTGGCAACGTATCCCGCCAGAGCAGTGTAAAAATCTAGCCGACATCCTTCCTCATCTTGTTGCAGCGGTCATTGCACTAAAGGGTGGCCTAACATGTTACTGACTGCATGTGAAGAGGGATGTCTCGATACTTTTGGAGGGCTGCGTATATTCAGTGTCTTATAGTTTTATTTTCCTGTTGTTTAGTGGTTTTCCTTTCTTTTCCAGTCGCGCAAAATAAATTTAATTCAGGTTTTCTCGTTTGAAAATTTTTTAAAGATTTTTATAACAGTCAGAAATAAATATGCACAAATATTATGAACGAATTCTACGATTCCGATATTCTATTACCGATAATTTGATTTCCATGTCGTGAAACAAATAATTATTAAGCGTTGTTGCTATTTCAAAATAAGTAATATAATTTGAAAAGCGTGTATTTTTTACAGATTTTCATTAATGAAATGTAACGCGCAACATCGCCTACACTCGAATAAGTCGGTAGTAGAGTTTATTACACATAATACAAAATTTATGATGAAGATAGAACCATTTTTAGTCATTTGTATTACTAAATGTAAAGATACATCAGTAATATTTTATAATATTAACATTTCAGGAAATTTCTACTTGCTTTCCTATGACCATAAAAACTTAACTTTAATGCAAAAATGAAATATGATAGCGCACAATACTATAACAAAATACCTCACAATGTTATTGGTTAGCCTATTCTTTCTTGTGACAAATAAGCTTGCCAGTCTATGGCGGAATAACCAAAATGAATAAATAAAAGCCCCGCATTATGCTGTTCTCTGATTTAAACGACTTTTATTGCGTACAGTGGCGATACCGCAAAGTGTTTTAAACTGTAAATTAAATTCATACGGATAAAGATGAAAAATGAACTTGGTATACCAGTTATTCTTAAACTGTATTTAGAATTCCGACAGTGGGCACAAAAGAAGGCTTTTATTTAAAAGATTTTAAACGATGTTGAAATTTTTTGCAAAACCTCGAACTTACAAAATCTTTAACCTCTGATGATACTATCATAAATTTACTGCGTTAGTCAGCTATAATTGTTTAGAATTGTTTACTCTTATAAAATCCAGTTTCCTCCTTTAACACAGCTATCTTTAATATTAAGCTCTGAAAGCAGTTTTCCGTTTTAAAAACGATGATAAGATATGATCTTTTAAAAACTACCCTTATGCTCTAACTTCAACGTTATACCGAATAGAGATGAAACGTATAGCAAAACTGTTGCAAAATTATTGATCACAATATGAAGTTTTCCAGTGAAATGGACCTTGCTGCGGCAATAGAAGATAAAATAACACGCAATTCAGGATAACATATACCCTTACCGTATGGCCACACGCTATCTAGCAACAACGCAGCTGATAAATTGTGATGATTATCCATATGTTTTGCAAGGATGGAATTTCGCACTGAAACCCAACAGGAAATTGTTGTGAACATCGTAAAAAGTAGCAGTAGCTGAAAATAAAACCCTAAAGATGAGAGATAAAGAAATCTGTGAAAAGATTTCCGGTGAACATAAAAGCTTTATAGCATAAAATTCAAATCACGAGGCAATTGGGGCCAATTTGCTAAAAGAGTGATTCAATAAATTTGTTTTTTGAAGAAAATGATATCACCATAGTGAGAGGCAACAATCAATCCCATTCCATCGGTTTCTATTTGGTCTTCGCATCAGCTGGCTCATTTTAACATCAATTCGATAGCCCCTTGCATAATAATTGCAAATAAATGATTACAACTCACTTAATCGTTCCTCATCCAAGAACTCAGGCCTGTTTCTGATAAAGAAAAAATGCTAAAGTATTATAAGAAATCTATCTCTTAAATCTGTTGCAAAGATGTTTAAAAACTAACCTTGTCATAGTATTTTCTCCACTCCTCAAAATAATCAGGGTGCGATAATTAAGTGACTTTGGCGACTAGCTACACCGCATTCAAAAAGTACACTAACAAGGGCACCCCACGTAGCCTAACCGCTTTAACAATGGAGTCCTTGTATGGCTATGTATGCTGAATTTTTTTCGTTTTCGCGGTTTATTTTGAAAGAAAAACAATTTCGCACTCTCTTATTTTGCAAGCATCTATAGTAGCTTCAGATGAGTAACATGTTTCAATTTGGTGGAAATCTGTGACATATATGTTCGAGGGATTCCCTTGTAAGTGTATTGAAAATTACTGTGGAAAAGAGATGCTTCTTTTGAGCATTAATTACTGTCATTAGTGGTTGGCAATTGCAGTTCGCTCGTGAATATTTTGCTTATAGGGTTCCCTACTCACAGTTTCTGGGACACGGGGGTTTGGAAGATTGAAATTGAGCTTTGCAATCATTTTTGCAGCAGTCGTTTTCTTATTCCAGGTCGTAATCCTTCTCAACGTTCTTGTGTCCCTTTGATTAAGATTGAGATGATGTTTTTCTGGAATCTGCATATTCCGTCATAACACTTGGTATTATACCTCACGACACGGCAACTTCAGTCACAGAGCTAAGAGCTAAGGGGGCACCAACAGTTTACTCTCTTTGAAACTCGGTAACATCTGATGTTGCTCAGTATAATAAGCAGCGCACGCTATTAATGTACAGAGGGGTCGTTAGGGATCTACGGCGCACGCGTTTAATCCACGTGAGCTATCATGTCGAATATGTTAGGGCAGGTATTAAAATAGTTAATATTCGAAACATTGAGTTATGCTACCGAAAATTGACAGATGTTGGGAGGGCAACATTATAGCCTTTTCGGACGTCAAATTTAGCTATCCCGTAATTACGGAAGCATGCAAGAAGGGAGGCTTCGTAGTTTCCAAGAAAGGGATATCAAGTGTACTAAATAACATTGGCAAAACTAAAAGCGGCTCCATTGCTGAGGGTAAAAAGCAGGCCAATCTGAGGCCATCCACTGACGTCGTCCGGAGAGTTCGGGCTCTCGTAACCCACCACCCAACGGGACATCTGTATATACGGTAAACACAATTATCAACTGTGATTTTACAACTGGAGAAGCGACACAAGAGCCACGTTCATAAGTTGTTGCCGCGCCACGTCCAAGAGTGACGGATCAACTGCCATAAACTGTATAAACGGTGAATGAAAGTGAAAATACATGGTCACAGTAAATGAGGCGTGTGTTTATTTAAGCGACTACAACAAGAGCCCATCCATTTTTTACTGCCCAAGGGTTCTAAGGACTCCAGAAAATTGTACCGTGAATGCAAGGAAACGTTTTCAAAAGGTTTCATGATCGTGGTGGGATACAGCCTCAACGGCAAGTTAACTTTACACGGAGTTGAGGCAAAGGGCAAAGTCAACGCTTGTACTATCAGACTAATGTTCTAAACCCCATATTTACCCGTGACATCCCCGCTTTATACGGTACAGAGGTAAACAAGGGATGGCTGCACCAAGACAAGGCGTCAACTCGCCTGTTCCTGGAACGTATGCAAAAAGATACCGGAATCCGCTCCATTACATTCAGCGATATACCCGGACTCATCGCCTATGGATTTTTGTGGGCTTGGCCTACTTAAACTAGCCCTCGGAAAGAGACGACCACGAAAAGTGGAGGGTCTTTGAAAAGCGTGTTAACAGGAGTAATTACGAATTGATCTTTTTGTTCTGCGATCCAGCCTCCTGCGGTGGAAACTGCGATGCATGGCAATAGTAGCGATGCATGACTATCAGATTGAGCACACACGATGATGGCGAAAGGGCTTTTACACCTTTTCTGGCCCTCTGTAACTTGTTACTATAGATCCCTAACAACCCTCTGTAGAAATAAAAGCTTCTACCTGTTAGTTAGCTGTCTAATCATACAGCGGAAGCAAAAGAATGCCTGATCATTTCCGAAACATGTCGTCAATTTCAAATGATATACAGTAGTGTTTATATATTTCTGTCCAGCCCTAGTTTGTCTATGGCTAGAAACTTGGAATCTATAGCCAGCTCAGACGCATTAGAGGAGACGATATTGACATTCGATTCAGAAGCTATTTCACTGCTAGGATTGCGCCATTTGATTTTAAAAGTGAGTATTAAAGATTACCAACTGATAATAGAAAACACTTCTAAATCAAGCACCTATTATATTTTCGTTTCCCAATTTATCAAACATACAGATAATGAGGCTTTTGAGAAGTACTCACTATAGTTTCAAATTCAGTTAAGATTAAAGGATATCTGATTCACTTAAAGCTACTAACTCATCATCATTAAGAGCTCAGTGGTAATTAAAGTGAAACTTAAGGAGGAAAAAAATAAACAAAAAATTCGTTCCTTAGTCTCATTAACTGTTTTTCTGCCATGAAATTCGTGATTAATGTTTCGAATGATCATTGTTTCAGTGTGATCAAGTTTCATTTCGCACGAAAACATACTGGAATTTCAGATAATTTTCTTTTCAAAAGTCTGAAAATAGATGACAGTTCAAGGAGAGACGATTCTCGATCTTTTAATAAAAAATAACTCTTCGGTAGGAGGAAAAGGATAAAGGATAAATATTCAGGCTGTCTCGGTCACTGCAGGACATAGACCTCTCCCCCAGGGGGCGTTACTTGGTCTAACCACCAAACGGGTTGGGAGATGCATTTTTGAGCTTTTGCCAGCTTTTTACGAATGCTATAAGGTGGTGGTAGTAGCATCTCGGCAGGAGTATTTTACACCAATATTATATGTATATTGTAAACTCATATTAGGAATTTATTTTTATTTTTATCGTAAAGTCACAATACAAAATTCTTAACCTTGTTTCTAGAGCTTCTAATTCCTATAATTGCGATTCAAAATTTTGTTTATATCTCACGATAAAAATTAATGTTTCCTAAAGAAAAAAGTCATGAAAAATTAGAAAATAATGATAAAATTCTACCACCGTGATTTTCAAAAGATATACGTATAGAGAAGTCTCGGATGCATAATTCGAGAAAACCTGAAACTGCTGGTTTATGGCTCGTGACCATCGTCTGACAGAACGCTTCACCAACGGCAGAAACTTTATGATAAGAATAAAAGGTTTCTTATGGTGCCTTGCACATGACATATCAATGGTTGATCACCTAGATGAAGGTTGGGTATGTGGCATGCAATGTTGTGGGTATTGATTAGAGGGAATATGTACTAGCAATAAATGTTTAGCACGTTTTTGTAAATTTATTTATTTATTTATTTAATTAATTAAATTTACAAACAGTGCATATCCGGGCCGATATGGTCGTAGACTGAGGAGTTAAGCCCTCGGT
>JAHWFO010039269.1:3906211-3925975 GCA_023313115.1 Rhysida immarginata | reverse complement strand
GAATCCAAAAGAATACGATACAACCATTCCAAACAATCAGTAATAGGGGTCATATTGACCTCTGTATACATACTATAAAGCCACAAAGATGTGAAAAATTAAATGCAAAATCAACCATAAAACAAATTAAATAATGGGTAGTTAAATTACAAACTAATCCAAGAATACATTAGTCAATTCGACGAAAAAAATTAATTGTAAAACAAAAAGTAAAAGGGAAAGAGGAGAGGGGAAAAAAAAGGAGAAAGAAAGAAAGAAAGAAATAAGAAGCCGCTTAAATTAAACTAGAAAAGGCGATATGTTGATCCATAAAATAAATCTAAAAGGCGGAACGTTGGAATATCCCGAGCATTCTCAGGTAAATAAGTCCAAAACCTTAAACCGGCATATGAAATGCAACGACGAGAGTAGTTGCTTTTAGTTGCTGGTAAAGCAAATATCAGTAGCTTTACGAGTTAGATAATTGTGCTTATCTAGTTGTGTATAATATTAAAAAGACGGGTTAAAATTATCTGTTTATGTATGATCTTATAAACAAAGGAACATACAGTATTTGTATGAAGTAAACCTGACGAACAGTTGGGATTTGATATAAAGCAAAAAAATGAGAAACAGTTTGAGACATGCGTTATTTAGTAAGAGTACGTAGGAACCATTTCTGTAGTCTTAACCATCTAGTCATGTTATACGAGGTAGAAGAACCCCAAAAAATAATTTAGTAGCAGAGCGAAGAATGTATCAGAGAGTAGTAAAGAAGTATCAATAAATAAAATCTTGTATACATTCCAAGGAGGAGCTTTAACACTGAAGCAGAAATACATTTATAGGTTTATTAAAAAGAAATTAATCCCCCCCCCCGCCTCCCGAGTAGCATAAGGCAAGTCATCTATTTTTACCCCTTCATCTGCACTTTTTACCTCTCCCCAAGTTTTTTTTAATCAATAAATTGATTTTCTCGAACGTAATATGTAAAAATGTAAAAAACCTCGTATCTTCTTTCCTTTCTCATCATTTCCGAACGTATGATATATCACATGCCATATGTTGCCGTAGTTCTAAGGACCAAGTGACTGCCACCCCACTGGAACAATTGGGCTTAAACTTCAAAGTAATGTAGATCTTGCCTAAATGAAGCTGGATACTGGATTTTACGCCTTTACGTACCTAAATAGCACATTGATTTGTTGCCCTCTCTGAATCCCACCCCCGTAATTCCGACCCCCGTATACCAATCAAAACCAAACTAAATAGTGCAGATGGACATGCCCATAGTAAGCTACATTTCGAATTTCAACCTTCTACCTCAAAAAATGTAAAAATTATGAAGGGGACGGACTGACATTATAAAATCAATAAGTAGCTCCATTCTTATTCTACTTACGAGGGTCAGTCAAATGAAAATCGGAAATATTTTTTTACAGCTCCTTTATTACAGACAGAATTGGTACACTATTTTTCAATGTAGTCCCCATCTTTTTGATGCACTCCGCCATCGAGTCGGGAATGCATGGAAACCTCGGGAAAAAAAATCTTCATATTATGCTTATACCGAATCTCACTCCTTTATATGCATAAATACACCTAGCGGGCTAATCAAAACCAAACTAAATAGTGAAGGTGCACATGCCCATGGTAAGCTACATTCCGAATTTCAACCTTCTACCTCAAAAAATGTAGGAATGTGTAAAATAAAATTTCAAATCGTGTGTAAAATAAAACCAATAAGTAGCTCCATTTTTCCGCTATTTAATAAGCTTTCAGATTATGAGTACTTGAGCAATCGTGCATCGACAAAGCGATTTCACGTGCGCGCGCCGATGTCTATAATGCTTCAAAGATGAACAGAAAGTAACAATATATTCCTTCTTGACAAATCGATTGTTATATGACATGCCAGCATCTTTGAATTCTTTACACTCACTGTTTTAGCACGTGAGTTCGAATTGAAAGGGTCCACGAAAAATTCTGAAAAGTTGATACGGCCGAGCTAAGACTTTGATGGTCATATTTCTGAAAACAGAATTAAAAAAGTTAATCCGTTTTCAAGTTATCGTGCAAACGGCGGACGGCCGGACAGACGGCCGGATAAACGTACAGACCAAGGGCGCATTCTTATAAGTAGCTTTTATGCTATAGCTCCTAATAACTGAGATATGTTAGGATAGGATAGCGACAAAGTCATATCGTCTGCGTACAAAATAGGATTAGACATATGCAACGTATTAAGCAAATCATTAATAAAATCTTGTAAACATTCCAATTGACCTGATGTCAAAGTAATCTTTAAGATAGTATATACACTGAACGACCAATTTATTAGAGACACTCCGTTAATAGCGTGATGCGCCTCCTTTAGCGGCGAGAACTGCCTGAATACGTGCTGACATGGATTCAACAAGGTGTTGAAACCGTTGCGGAGGAATAGCAGCTCAGGCTGACATCACAGCGACCCGTAATTGGTTCAGGTTGGACGGTAGTGTGGGAAGGCGTCGGATGGTTCTCTCCACTTCATCCCATAATGCTCGATCGGGTTGAGATCGGGCGACCGACCTGGCCACTGAAGCAGGTGGAAGTCCGCGTCATGTTCCTCGAACCAGTCCAAGACCACTCCAGCACGGTGACGGAGCATTGTCCTGCTGAATCTGTCCGTCACCACCAGGGAACACAGTCATAATCAACGGGTGCACCTGATCGGCAACAATGTTCAGGTAGTGTGTCGCATTCAGGGATGTATCTACGGATATCAGAGGACCCCGTGTGTTCCAAGAGAAGACACCCCAGACCAGCACTCCTTTATCATCCACACGGTTGTCTTCTGACAGGATGAGTCCACGATGAAGTAGGAACCACGATTCGTCGGACCAGGCTACCTTCTTCCACTCATCCAGTGTCCAGTGGCGATGCCTATCTGCCCATAGCAGGCGCGCTTTCCTATTTTGCGGTGATAGCTACAGTATCCGTACTGGCCGCCTGTTGTTAAATCCAGCTCGGTGCAAGGTGCGCCGCACTGTGTGCTCCGAAATGGGTTGGGATGCTCCCTCATTGAACTGCGCTGCAATTTGTTGGGCTGTTCCCGTCCTGTTGCTGTGGATGTTCGTGCCAGTCGCCGTTAGCCTCGTTCATCCACGGCCCTGTTTCGTCCGGAGTTGTGTTTGTTGGAGATTGTTTTTCGGCATAACTGCCATTCACGGAATACCCTTGACACTGTTGCACGGGAAAACCCGAGGAGATTCGCGGTTTGCGAAATGCTCAACTGCACCCGTCGAGTTCCAACGATCATGCCTTGTTCAAAGTCGGATTTGAATCCTTGGATTTACCCATATTCAGTCCACTTCTGCTGCTGATTGCAACTTGTGATCCAATGCATCCCTTTTATACACCGCTTGGGTGTCATTGGGAAGCCGATCCATTTTCCGTAAGAGGTGTCTCTAATAAATTGGTCGTTCAGTGTATGTATTGTTTAGGCTCATTGCCTAGTGGGAGTAATGGTGAGTGTATGGGTGCTTGTTGATTGCATGGACTGAGTTGACTATTGATCCAGAGCAATCGTTATATTGATATGTAATATGATGACTAACAATATGATGTTTTTGAAGTCTAGTTGAGCCCCTACTGGAGTATTGTAGTTGCAGCAAGTATTGAACTATGGATTATGATTGTGATGAAATCTATAATGAGATATGAAATGTTAATTGTAGCAGTGCATAGGTGAATAGGTGATCTTGAGTAGTGCATTGAACTGTTCTGGTGGTGATGAGAGTCATTGATGTGCATATCCGGTGCTATTGTTTTGACTGAGTTGGGCGTTCGTATGGCTGAGCGTTGGTAATATTGGGTAAAAGAAAATCCCATTGGGTAATCACTAATTACTGATTACTAATTAGTGATCATAGGTCACAGTGGATCTGAAATTAATATGCCCCTCCTGAGTGGGTATTAAAAGGGGCAAACGACATTTGCGAGGTGTCAAAGGGGATTGTGGTTAGGAAATCAGAGATTAAGGTGAATTGCTCAATTTAGACCAAAGTGGAACCAGTGTGCTATTGGTATTCGCAAACAATGATCCACCTCAGTAGTTGTTGATGAGCGGTTGTGCATTTTGAGACTATCCCAATGTTTTGAGGAAGCTGGAAAGCTTAATATGGTCAAACAAGTCACATAGTCCAGGAGTAGAATGCACCGTGCAGTGCAAAGATACTTGATTGAACTTTATTTAATTTGATATATTTACATTGGACTCTCTAAAAAAGAGCTTCGAAGCCGTCGACCTGCAACGCCGTGAGCCCTATAGAATATGTAGAATATGTTGTCTGTCTTATACAAATTAAACTAACCAAAGAATAATTTAATAATCTTAAATTAATAAATAATAAGCTTACATTAAATTTTATTTTCTGTATATCATACCCCTGATGATGGCTTAAACGCCGAAATGTACACTGGGCCATAATATCTTTGTGTTGTTTATATTTTTTAATAATAATCATAGATCTTCGTCTAGTTCTATTTTACTAATGTAGTTTTTAAAATATAAACAGCTCGTAAGATATCATAACCACCAAGGTTCAATAAAATCCAAGCTAAAATCATAGAACCCGAAATATGAAATCATAAATGTACTGTAAACATTGATATTTTAATTAATTGGTAGATTGCGCTATAGATAGCTCCGAATTCTACCAATTTAATTCCCAATGTCAAATTTTTATCGTGGAGATAAATATCAATTTGGTTAATATTATTAATTTATCCCTTTGAAATAAGAATGGGCCGCATTTTATAAAAATTAAAAATTTTCTCAACCAAAAACCAAAGTTCAATTGTGCAATTCTAAACTCAAAACATAAAATATGTATATATGCTGAAAAGCAAATATATGCCGACGATTACTCGAGAATGCTTTAACTTTTTCAAATTCTGCTTTCGCTCTTCGATAGAGACCCTTCCTGAGCTCACCTGATAAGTTTGTCATTGAAATCGGTGGAACAGTCACGTGACTATTAAGATCCAAACACCTCCTCCCCCCACCTTTAAAATTTTTTTATTGGCAATATACGGCATGTAATATGTCATTCGAACGGGAATGACGAGCACAAGACGAATATGACATTCTTTTCGATTTTCGAAATGCTACGTCCGAGAAAATGACCCCCAAAAAGTACTTCAATGACCCTTATTACGAGCTTTAGCTAAAGTTATAAGAATATAAGCTTAATCGGTATCATTATGTGTCCGGTCGGTCATCGTTTGCATGATAACGTGAAAATGGAAGAACTTAACTGCGATATATCGTCTTTTGATGAGCTCTCGTGGACCCCTTCAAGCACGTGCACTAATAAGAATATGAACTTAGGGCATATAATATATCAATCGATTCGTACTGACGAGTCATAAGTGAATACAGTGTTACTTTTTGTTTATCACTTAAGCATTGTTGATGGCAGATTGGAGCACGTGCCCCTTATGAAACTTTGTCGATGCACGTGCTCATTTCGTTTTAAAATTCAGTGCTGTTAGGCCTATTTTAAATGTGGGTAATTAATGTTAAAGCCTATAGTTAAAAATGACTAAATAATGTTAGCCTATTGCTAAAAATAGCTCATAAAAATTAGTCCTGTATTGGTCTGTCATGAACTGTGCGCTGCTTTCACTTGGAAGGAAATCGCCTTGTCAGCGGCTCCAGTGACCATACAATTAAGGTTAGGAGAGTGGTCTTTTTATTTTTTAAATTCCTTTTATTTTATTAAAATGAGTAAATAATGTTAGGCCTATTGTTAAAAATGACTAAATAATGTTAGGCCTATTGTTGAAAATGGCTAATTAATGTTAGGCCTATTGTTGAAAATGGCTAATTAAAGTTAGGCCTATATTTAAAAATGATGTGTGTGTGGATAGAATCAAAGAAATTTCCATTGTTTATTTAAACCAACTGCAAGTAAAAGTGAAATATTCATATTTAAAATTACATCTGCGTCACAGGTAAAGCTCCTTGAAATGCTTACAAGATTTTTCCCAACAATGCTTTGCAACAAAGATTTTCTTTTCTAACATTTATGGCAACTTTGATTAAAAAGGGATGAATGGCTCTAGCAGTGAAAAGAACATAGGCGCTGTAGTTTAAAACATTTAGACGTGCGAGCATTTCCTTTCTCATTTCATGCGTGTTTGGAAAGATTCGTGTGAACGTTGCAATCGAATACGTAAATTTACATGCAGTTTTCGTCATTGCTGTATATAATTTACAGGGTGTTTCATAATCGGTGTCCCGTCTTTAGGTCCAAATAAGGACTCAAGGGGAACAGATTGGGGGAAAATGAATATTGATTATTTGGTTTTAATGTCCCCTAATTCAGAATAAAAACGTTTCGCGTCCCTGGGGGGTGAAGGGGTAAATTTTGAAAATTTTAATTTTGTAGGGGTAGGGGTTAGACCCCATGTGTTATTTAGAAAGTTGTAGAGCATCATGTAAAATGTGAGTTTAGCAAAAAACCCGGTGAAAAAATCTCATCCCCTGCTCTTTATCGAGTGGGTAAAGTGAAAGGTATGGCCAGCTAATGTAGACAAAAACAGAAAAACTCATTAGAAACTTATTAGAACTTTATTACTTATTAGAAAACAGTACATTTGAAAATGAATGAGAATGAATGAGTCGTTACCCTGAAAAGCTAATGGGCCCTAACTTTTTTCATTCATTCTCATTAATTTTCCAAATGTAGGCCCTACTATTTTCTAATAAGTAAGGTTTTTGTCCACATCGGCTAGCCATACCTTTCACTCTACCCATTCGATAAAGGGCAGGGAATGAGATTTTTTTCACCGGGTTTTTTTGCTAAACCCACATTTTACATGATGCTCTACAACTTTCTAAATAACACATGGGGTCTAACCCCTACCCTTACAAAATTAAAATTTTCAAAATTTACCCCTTCACCCCCAGGGACGCGAAATGTTCTTATTCGGAATTAGTGAACATCAAAACCAAATAATCAATATTCATTTCCCCCTTTCCCCCCCACCTGTTCCCCTTGAGCCGTTATTTGGACCTAAAGACGGGACACCAATTATGAAACACCCTGTATTACTGTAATATTAAACAACACATTTCTATATTCTTCTTTTAGCACATTTGAAAATCGTTTTACGAGTTATATTCTTGTTTATTCTATCTGAAATGTCATCTCTTTTGCTTTTATGTCAGTTTTCAGAATTTCGAAAAATCTTATAAATAATGTAAATCGTCAGAATTTGGATGGTACATTAATAATAGCAAAATCATGAGAAAAAGGTGGGAAAAAAGGTTCTCCCAAAACTTTTTACCCAATGACAGTCATCTTGTATTAGCAAACGAGATTCAAGCTTAAGAAGATATTATCCTCAAGGATGGCTTAAAATTTGAAATCCTTCGAAATACTCGTATGATGATTAATTTTTTTGCAAAGATTTTAACCACTAATGGATTTTCTCCTTTAGTTCAAATGAATTTTTAAACAATTATTTCTTCTATCCATCTTCAAAAAAAATCTCATTAGCCTTAAAAAAAAAGGACCCTCTTCTTTCCAAAAAGAAAAAAAAAACTTCTCCTATTCATCGAGTTGTTTGTCAGCGAATTGGCAGGAGGGTCATTATTTTTGAAAATCATTTTTTATAATCAATACATTAAGGAAAGGAAAAAAAATAGAAAATGGAAAAGTTTCCTGAATGAATCTTAATTAATACTAACATTTAAACATTCGAATCAAAGCCAATTTTTCCCTTCATCATTATAATGGAAAGACCTTTTCTTTCTTTTAAATCTGCATGTTTTTGTCACTTGAGCTAAATTTCAATACTTTTATGTTCCGAAAATTGTTTACTATTTATTCCAGGGGACACTTTCTATTCTAATTAAATGAACAGCTCTGAAAGTGCTTTGTTTCCTTCGAATTAACGTTTATTTAAGCAAAGAATTCCTCAAAGTTTTTAAGGTTTTTCTTAAAAAAATATGAACCAAAATATGGGATTGGAAACATTCCTCTCTAAGATGCCATTAGAAGTGCTTGAAGGCAATCAAGTGCTTTAAACTCAACTCAGTAAAGTCGATTAGGAAGGAATTTAATTTTCTTGTATATACGGAAAATATTTTTGAAAATGTCGATACATTCCATACGAACAAGGAAGGTTATTACATAAATGAAAGTTTTGATGACGAGGTTGCGTCTATTAAGGCTGAAATGAAGTTTAAAAGTACACTGAATGATCATTTGAAACTACATACCTGCAGTAGTGAACGTATTCGTTTTTTTACAGTATGTTTAATACTCGTTCTAATTCATCGCCGATGTTCTACTAGGTTGAGGTTGGGGATACGAGTGGCCAAACTAGGTCATGTCTTCAAGCCAGGCAATAACAGCAGCTTTATGGCAGTTTGCATTGTCGGCCTGAGAGGCAAACGAATCTTCACCAAACTACTAAAACAATGTGGAAATCATATAAATGTCCAGGATGTCCAGAGTGTACTGGCTATTGAAAAGACAACATACCATGATTGTCGGTCTCTGATCTCCTAAAAGGGCTTGTTCATTCTCTAACGAGGGGTTTATTTAATATGAATCGATTGACAGTTTCCATAAATATCCCTTTAGGCTATGTCCTTTCTGCGTAAGTGTAGCCTATAACCTTTTAGGCTATGTCTTTCTGCGTAAGTGTAGCCTATAACATAATTTTCTTGGCAGTCTTTTGACGTATCTATCAGCCTGTGAGGCCTCTCTTGCAAGGTATTTTTCTTGGGTGAAGAACTTAACAGGAATGCCACTTTTTTTTAAATCTTCAATTTTGCTATTCATTAGTATGGTTTTGGATAAAACTATTCCGCGTTTCCTGCACTTAACCGTGACAGAGACAATAAATACCGCATCTAGAAATCCTTTTATCAATCCGGAATCCATTTAGTCATTTTAATTTCGCTTTGAAGAACAGGCCGACGGGAATTGCTGTTGTGTGCAAGAAGTGAAAGGAAAACCGACCGAGTTTAACTGAAATGACTGAGTATATATCCGGTTTTATATACGGAGCCTTTAACGCAGCCACCAGTTTTAGCCTTGCTCTGTGGGCGGTCTTCATACGCATGAATGCGATGATCCTGTTCATTTCAAAGATCCAACTTTTCCACAGCCATATCTTTCTGCTACGACTCGAACAATATGGTTTGGGATCATCACCGGTCATAAGAACATGTTCCTTATGTTCTTATGTTATGGGCCTTATGTTTCTTAGAATAGTGCCATAAAGTTGGAAGCAAACATAAGTGTCTTTAATGTTCTGAACTCATGTTTGTAAAAATTGCAACACCATGAAGGAATGAAGCGATTGAGCTGCAATTTTCAGCCAATGCAAATCACACCATGTTATGCAAATGATTAAAATTTCAGAGTTTACACCACGCATGCCTGGGCTGAGAAGAGCCCTCTGAACTGCTGCTGAAACAGTGTAAGTAGAGGGCTGTAGCGGGACGTTGAAAATATCTATGATTATCTGCTAGTGGTAAACCACGCCTCTTCGACGAAACAGGGCGACATTTCAACAACTTATGCAGTTTGAAAGGGGGAGAATCATCGGCCTTCGTGAAGGAGGATTTTTCTATCGTGCAATAGCAGAGATGCGAATTTGGAAGCAGTGGACCGACGAGAACCGGACAACTCGGCAGTGGCGGCTCGTAGCTAAAATTTCTGAGGGTGCTGCGTCAGAAAATTGTAATTTTTTCACTAACTAGGGAATAGCTAGTGACATTAAGCTTAAGGATCATGTAATATAGATGTATAAGGATAGTATTAAAGAAAAAAAAAGACATCATTTTGAATTTTATTGATATCGAAAGTGAAACTGGGGGGTACCGCAGTGCCTATGGACGAGCCGCCACTGCAACTCGGAAATCCGGGAGTGGACGCCGAAAGGTGACGTCAACCTGGTCCGCATGGCGCTGACGGACCGTACAGTTTCCTCTAGACAGTTAGCAGCACATTGGTTCAATACTACAAGTGTATCCTTGTCTGCCTCGCCAATTCGTCGACGTCTGATGTACCGTGGATTGCGTGCAAGAACTCCTTTATGCAAAACCATCGACGCCTGCGGCTGCAATGGGCTCATGAACATAGAAACTGGCATGGAGATTGGCAAGAAGTGGTTTTTTTCTGACGAATCCCATGTTAATCTGTGGTACCATGATGGCCGCATTCGTGTTAGACGCTATGCCAGTGAACGCTACTTTCCAGAGTGTATTATCGAACGTCATAGTAGACGAACATCCGGAGTTATGGTCTGGGGTACGATTGTATATTATGGACAATCTCAGCTGCTATGAATTGTGGATAATCTTAACAGCAATCGGTACATCTGTTACGTGCTGGAGCCCGAACTCGTTCCTTTCCTTCAAGGCATTCCTGGAGCGGTCTTTCAACAGGATAATGCCCACCCACTCCGTCCGTCCGACCGTAACTCGATTTTCTAGGAAAGTATGAAAGATTTTAAAAATCTGTTTTCACCAATCCATAGATATGGGAAATGGCACGGACGAGTTCGAAGATGGTCGAAATCGGTACAATGACACGAGCACTAATTGTACTTTTACGATACCCCCTAGATATTGCAAGGAATGTTCAAGACTTCTTTTCAGCAGAAGACATACAGCTTCTTGCTTGGCCTGTTTATTCGCCGGAATTGTCGTCTATTGAACATATGTGGGATTTCGTTGGTCGGCGTCTCGCTCATCTTACAGGTTCTACAGATGAACTTTGGGCACGCGTACAAACAATATGGAATGCTCTTCACCAGGTAGACATTCAAAATCTCTTTGACTCCATGCCACGTCGTATAGCAGCACTTATTGCAGCGCGTAGTGGTTACACCAATACTGATTTCGGACATTTAATATTATTTATTTTTTGCTTTGAAACTCGAATCATTTATTTGTACCAATACAAGTCGTTTGTGTATTAAATTCCATTTAATTCTGATAATTCCTTCATGGTGTTGCAATTTCACAAACATGAGTTTATTATTGCCGAGCTTTCATAGTTTTGTCGATTATATTTGGAATATTTCGTACGTATGCTTGAGATGGGCGTCCCGTCGTCTGGATGACCGTAATTGTCGTCTTTCATACCCTTTCTCTTTCTCTTTTCGTTGGAAACGAATTCTTCGAATTTATTGCTGCAATCTATAAGAAAGGAGTTTGTTGTTAAAATAAATGAAGGGATGTTTAAAGTGATGTTTAATTTTAATTTATGTATCGGGGTCTAATACGTCCATCCAGGGCCTGTATGGCCAGAGGCCGACGACTTGGGTTCCTGGATGGATCTGGATTCACGAAGCAACCGGGGGGGGGGGGGGGTGAAGATGGTCAGTTGTGGTCAGTGAAAGCCCACCAGACCACGCCCCCCCCCCGATGTAGACAACATTAATCCAAAAATATGAGTTTTTATTTCACTATTTTATGGATTGGTGGTCTTTACATCCCTCCATTTATTCTAGCATTTCTACAGTTTCGAGGACTCTTTACCCCGCTGCTTTAGAGTCTGGACACTTACATTCCAACATTATGGCACTAGTCTAAGAAACAAAGTCCATAACATAAGAACAAATGAAACCGAAGACGATCATTATGTTCGATTTCTTAACCTGGCTCCATTTCATCTCAGAGAGTCAAGATCTAGATTCTAAAAGAGACTCTCGAACAATTCTATCAAATTTCCAAGAAAGCAATTCTCCATTCCCTTTCAATGTGGCAGAATCTCGACCATGTTGGAAGAGATGACATCTGCCATATGTTGGTGGGGCCGATTTGTCCAGAACATCGAGGTACCCTTTAGAACTCATGGTTATTGATGGAACAAACAGTGGCCAGAGTCCCATTCACCAAAATCAACTTCATACCATGAAAGAGCCTCTGCCGAATATAAGCATTGGAGGAACTTAGTCCGACAGTCTTCAACTACGAGTATACCTAACTGAATAGAATACTGAAAAACGTAACTCGTCACTAGAACAGCTTTCCAGTCTTTAACGGTTCTCAAACGAGGGCATATACACCTGTCTAGCTCAACCATGAGAACCTCTCTCTGTTAAACTGTTAAACTCTCTGCGGATTGTTATAAAGTTAAATGAATGCATTTCCTACTTCAGTAATTATGAAAATGGCAGCGAAAGACCTGGATTTTAAAACGTTACTTACGAAGGCTTTTCTCTCACCGTTTCTGCGTCAATCTACCGTCCGGTTTCTATATCATATAAGGTCATTTACCGTCGATTTTTGGGTGTTCTGGTTTAGCTGCATTGCTCCGCATGGAAAAGTTACCACAAATGACATTCTTTGACCAGCCCACGCCAGAACTCGGAGAGTTCATATTTTAAGGCATATCTGCGTACAATTACCAGATATATGATATACCGTATTTACTCGACCATAAGACGAGGTTTTTTTCCAAATTAAAAGGTCAATAAAAGGGAGGGTCGTCTTAAATCGCAAATGCCGACTTTTGCAAGTTAATGCTAAATCCTTACCTCGGCTTAGTGGCGCTGCCATTTACTGGCATTCTCGATCGTAACAAAATCACAATAGATTTTAATTTTAAAATAAGCTTTTCTTCCATGTTCATTAAAAAAATTTATTCCCAAGAATTTACCTCAAAAAAGGTGGGGTCGTCTTATAGTTAGCTAAATACGGTAATATGGGAGCTTTATACAGTTAAAGATATAAATTTTCTTCGGCAAGTAGGAGGTATAAATGAGCAGAGTTAAATAATTAAAACGATAATATGAAAACGTTCTGTTTTTTTACACACTTTTATTTAACTTCACTTGTTTGTGTTTGTGAGCAAATTTTGTAATCAACATTTTGCCCATTTCCCGACTACCTACAACTCTGCAACTTTCCCCAATGGCGTCTTATCGATGACAATCCTTAGTTTCACTATCTTTCATTTATTCGTAAGTAATTTAATACACTGGCTGACAAAAAAAGTGAAGCACCCAGAAGGAGGGGTCCAATATTATCCTATTTCGGTTCCATTAATGTGTGAGTAAACGATTAGGTTCACAAGAATCTGTAATATCTAAAACGCTCACCAGAGTGTATTCGTGATGTCACCGCCATGTTGTTGATAAGTTGTTACCAGTCATCTGCTGTGAGTCCGACAGTTTTGCAAGATGTTCAGAGAGGATTACTCTACTGTACAAGCACCCGCGATACCTCGCAGACGCATTAGACATCCTATCCACCAATTGATAGCATTTGACAGGGGCCGCATTGTGGGATTGCATGAGGCTGGTTGGTCGTATCGTGCAATTACCAGGCATGTGGGCTATTCAGACGTCACGTCGTGCAGGTTCGGGTCGACCAACAAACTCCACCCCATGGCATCGGCACCCGCCATCCGCGAACATGTACTGGAGACTCTACAACACCCCGTGAGTTCCCGCGCAGTGTCTCGACGGCTCGCATCCGTCTGCGTTTAGAGTGGTTCCTTGCCCGGGAGGCATGGACGGAGGACGAATGGCGTCGCATCATGTTTAGTGATGAGTCCCGCTTCTCCATGACCTCCAAGTGGAGAGAGAGGTAGGCATAACACCTGGCAACATTGTGGATGAGCCATCGGATATGCGTTCAGGTCACCTCTAATAGTGCTTCGGCAGGCTTTGACGGCACAGCGATACGTCACAGACATTCTGCGTCCGCACGTCCTACCCCTTCTGGCACATTGTACATTGTACCAACAAGATAGCGCAGCCCACACACGTGTATCTTTGGACGTGTATCTATGGACTGCCTACAGCATGTCGAGGTCCTCCCGTGGCCAGCAAGATCCCCGGACCTCTCATCATTGAACACGTGTAGGATGACATTGGAAGGCGACTCCGTCCAATACCAACCTGCGTGATCTGGAGGGACAGCTGCAAAACTGTGGACTGATTTGCCTCAGGAGAGGATCCAAAGGCTGTTTGACACCATTGCGAACCGCATAAGGGCATGCATTGGGGCCACACCCTACTGACCTGGCACCAACATTCCACCTGTACTGCCAACGGCGTTGTCTGTTTCATCCCATATTGTAATCAGTGCAATAAAGTCACATGTTCTTTCATCATATGTCGTTTCATTCACTTTCGACCACTCCTTCTAGGTGCTTCACTCTTTTTTGTCAGCCAGTGTAATTATATATAAATTAAAAAAATCAATTTAACTTCAGTAAGATTTAATATAAACAAAATTGTAGTAAAAAAGTGCAGTAAAAAGTAAAAAATATAATTTTAAAAAAAGGTAAAAGAAAATACTACATAATAAAGTATATTTTTTACTTTTTTGAGGTGAAAGTGGTTGTTTTAAAAATTTTATTTTATATTTTATTTTAATAAATAACTTGTTGTAAATTTTCGTTAATAATTAAGCTGTTATCAATTTTTCTCAATTTCCTACTCGTATAGAAGCAGATATAGTTTCTCTTTAATAAGAAACCAAGTATTATATGGAACTATGTAATCATCATGGTAATATGATAATTAAATATTTAAATGATTAAAATTTGTGAAAATTTCACCAGACCACAGAATTAAATTCTATCAGCGTATTATTAATTAATTAAATGGCGTTCACTCAAAGCATTCTCATTCACAATACATGAATGAGGCGCCGGTTATTGAAGTTATTACAGAATTTATTGCTAATTTCATATTTATACGCAAAAAGAAGGCCCCATTTTAATCAATACAAACGAATGTCTCATGAAATTTGCATTCAATGAAAAGACATTTTGTTTCATACATAATTAGTATTGTACCATGGCCCTATTGGTTTCTCCTTTATCGGTGAAACCAATATCAATATTCTTGAAAAACGTTCAATAACCGTGGAAAGCGACATAATAACAAAGGAAAACCTCTTGTCCACAAAAAGAAAAAATCCTCTTGTCTTTTTGTGGACAAGAGGTTTTCCTTTGTTATTATCAATATTCTTATTCAATTGAAAACGGAGAGAAACTGAGTATTTTAATTATTTCGTTTCTTTATATGTATGTTCTTTAATTACCTCGGGCAATTTGTGCAACATAAGAATTTATTTTTCGTTTATCTCTTAGAAATCATTTCGTTCTCTTCTTATATTTAAAAGTGATTAGTAATTCGAATGGATCTTTCCAATTACAACTTTATTCGAAATAAATGATCAGTACAACTTATGTATGGGCTGTATAAAGGATCGTTGCAGAAGATTCATTACGATCTATGGTAACGATTTGGAGGAGAAAGTTTAAGAAAACCCCTTTCTCCACCAACGATCGTGTTCTATTTGGTGACTATAGCCCTGCACCGTATCTTCCACTGTAGAAGAGATGTCTGCAGACCGGCGAGGCTGATATTGTTCTTTTCCTGTTTGCAGGCTTTCCAGAGACCCTCAGTGGTTCCTGGACGGCGTCGAGCAAGGGCTCGTTTCAAGAATCCATCAGGAGTGCATCTGGTGACTTAACAGGGATATCATGAAAAGGTATAACGTGAATTCCAGTTTCATCTTCCAAATCCAATATAAATTGAAAGGTCGGGTTAGATGCAGGCTTTGTCGTGATGCAGCCAACCTTTGCTTTTTTTTTTTCTCAATTTCCCGTCCACTTTTCCGTCTACAAAAGCTAATGCGAAAGTGAATTTTTGAAAACAAGATGGCGACAATTATTCGACGAAAAAGTCAATGCGATGACGTTTCATTTACTATAAAAAATTCTCCCATCTTGCCGCCGTTTATTGATAATACGAGGGAAAATCAAAAAGTAACATTATTTATTTTTTTTACGAAAACATTGTAGTAGGTGTTGGGAAAAGTGGATATACTTTTTGAACTTGTCGCCTTCCCCTATCGTTTAAAAGCACCGTGAAGGTGCTGACACCTAATGGAGGCGTGCAATCCCAATCGGCAAGATGGCATCGTTGATCACATCGTCCACGCTGCAAGAACAAAGAACTGTAATTCGTTTCCTTCATGCGAAAGGTCGTCTACCCAAGGAAATTCACAGTGAAATGCAGAAAGTGAACGGCAACGACTTCATGGCCTAAGCAAGTGTGTGGACATGGTGCAAAAGTTTACCGAGGGAAGAACGAGTCTCGTTGATGAAGCCCGCAGGAAACGGACTTCTATGCCCGATGGGCATTCAAACACTTGTACCATGATGGGACAAATGCCTTAATCGCAATGGCTCATACGTAGAGAAATAACCAGAACATTGATGTGTACTTTTTATATTTTGTTTGTTCATATCTGCTCCAGCACTTACTTAAAAAAAGTAAATAACATTATTTTTTTGATTTTCCCTCGTATTGAACAATATAGTCATCACCTTCAGTAAAGTGAATAAAATTTCGACCATCAAAGTTTTTCAACAGCCATTTGTTTTATAATTGTCTGAAATTGTCCAAGTTTGACACAAAGGTTCCACGGTTTGATTCCAAGCAGTTTAAAGCTATTCTCTTGATTAATTACCATCCGATGCAGGTAGGTTTTCCTGCAGCTCTTATATTATAAATATAAATTCGCTTTCGGTACCCGTGGCTGAACGTCACGTGACACCTGGTACCAGCTACTAATGTCAAATGACGTTCTGTTCGCCTCCTAGTGGCGTCCCGGTTGCATGAGAAAAATCTGGATACCCTACCTTGGACCACTTTTGATAGGACTTCTCTCCACGTAGACGCTGGAAAACACGCGGAGTGTGTTGCAGTCGTTATGGTAGACGAAGGCTTCATACAAAGTGAAAACGTACTTCCATCGTTCTGCTGTGAGGTAACCCTCATAGAGCCTCCGACAGTTCCTCTTCCTGTCTGCGACGTGTCGTGGCAGCAGCTTATGAACACGACTCTTGTGACGCTTTTCTTTGTTATTATTTTATTTACGGTAGCCTGTGAAGTTCCTACAATGTTCGCGATCCCACTTTGGGTTGCTGGATTTTCACAGTTGCTTGACCTTTTGAAGGACCCGTGGTTTTCGGCTTGTGAGAACTCGATGATTTTGCTGTTTCGGCCAGTTGGAATTAGTCCTTCCGGGATTTTTCTTTTCCATTCAGTACTGCCCATATGCCTTTCTTCGAAACAAAGAAATTTTGTGTTTTACATGCTCTAATTATCGCAGAATAGCTGTAATTAGCGTCGAAAAGGGCACTAATGTACTCATCCCAGTAAGGTGCGATTCTCGGAGACATTTTTTCATGACATTTACTTCTTTCGAATAAAACACAACAATGCGGATGTAATAGCATTATTACACGTATTTCTGTCACATGCACGTGATCCGCACCATTCGCACAGTAAATTGTTAACAAAAGTTGTAATTAACCTTCTGTATTCGCCGAATGATTGGTTGACAAGTCTTTTAATTTTTACAAAAATGTCATCGAATCTATCCTCTACGAAAAGCGATAGCTTCGACAAATATCTTTATTCTCAATCAGTGTTTCTAAATTTTATACATGGCTAAAGCATTTTTTTTTTAAAATACCGTACCAGACAAAGCGATCAAACATCAGACTCTCTTACTTATGATAATTCAATTTATAGGGAAAAATTCCCTAAAAAAATTTTTTCCAGATAGCTTTATCTTCTTTTGAATTAAATAGCTCTATTTCTGAATATGTAATAAAATATGAAGGTTTCCATTTGTAAAAAAATGAAGTCGGTATTTTATTCACCGATAAAACCTTCAGCTATAAAGGAATCAATAGTACCATTTTGTGGCCCCCTAAATTAGATCAAAATGGAAACTTTGCTTACTCTAGATAATCATTACAAAATAATTTTTATCAACACTCCAATTTCAAAATAAAATAGAATCTAAAATCCAGTCAGACATTTGGGAAAAGAGGGCGATATTCTGGAAAGTTCCAGAGCACAAATGCTTCTTCTTGACATCTTCTTTAGAAACGCAAATTGAAGATTTAGCCATACGAAAAGCATTAACTGGATTGTATTTACTTTTTTAATTTCTTCAATTGACAAGGGGTAATTGGTAAACACTTTGGATGTCAAGAGTTCTTATATTTTATTTTATTTATCTATATTTTTTTAAAAAAATTAAGATACAGAGATGGGCGACATATTGAAATGTTTGTAATAATCTTAAGTTTTGTTTATAAGTGTTCGATGTGTCCTCCGCCTGTTGCACGGCACATTTAGCCTATAATAAAATATCTCCCATACCTGTTGAAGCATATCTGGAGTCACTTCACGAATGGCGGCTGTTATTCGAGTTTTTAGTTTCTCCAGATTTGCCGGATAGGGGGCACAAAAACACGATCTTTTACGTATCCCCACAAGAAGAAGTAACAGACAGTGATGTCTGGGGATCGAGGTGGCCACAAAAAGGCTTTGTGTTATGCGTTCGCCATCTTGACAGTAACTGAGGGGACCTCCCTACGTCTTTCAGATAGAGCACTAGATGTAGAAAGTAGCGACAACTCCTGCCTCGGCGCCATTGTTGTGGCAAAAAGCAATCTTCCTAATGCTGCGCTATAGGAAATCCATGATATACCGACTCGAATTACAGTTTGTATAAGAGAGAAATAAATACAGAAAGCATATCAATGCCAGATAAATTTATTAACTTAATACATAAGTTATAGAATTGAAAATACATGAGTTATCAGTTATGAATTAACTTAATACATGAGTTAGGTCTTATTGTGATATTTTAATGATTTCCATAAGGGAAAAATTAGCAACTAAAAATTAAAACTAGAGAGATGGAACGTATTGTTTTGTAGAGTGATATGCCTAGCATTATAATAGAATAAAGTTAGATATTATCGATATTAACGCTAGGCATGTAAATGTAAAAAACAATACATTCCATCTGTTTAGTTGCTAATTTTTCCCTTATGGAAATCATTAAAATATCACAATTATTAAATTAACTCAATTATCCTTTTTTATAATATGAATTAATTCAATTAATACTGAATTATATAATAATTATATCTCGTTTGCAGATTTTTTTAACAGATCTAAAGAGGAAAAAAAGTGATCTATAATTTTAATGGAATAATAACTTATTTGCTTAAAATTTTTATTAAAAATTATAATTTATGGACAGCGCTTCTCATGCCAGTATATTTATGAATTTTTTTCCGGATTAAGAAGAAAAATCTTTCATAAAATAAACATTTATAATTTTCTCATAAACGTTATGACAATTCGTGTAAACGGAGCCATAAGATGATTAAGAGATATTGTTTGTAGTGTCTTGTATACTTCTTTCACCAGATATCCACTCTTATTCATTTTTCAAGTTCGTAAATTAATTTGGAGACAATTTCAGAAACAACAAGTCAGGCAACCGAAATGCCCAGGACCGATAGGATTTTAAAGCATTCGAGAACGAAAAAAAAAGCATTTGATTTCTAAAGAAGCCGTTCGTTGTTAAGAATTAGATGATGTTGCTAAGGAAGCCTCTGGTTGCTAAGCAAGGCGTACATCTAAGGGAAATGTATATATGTATAGTTTAAACTGAATAAAACTATTTGAAAAGTTAAATGGAGAAAATAGCAATTCTCTATAGATTAGAACATATACGAATCCTTTAATTTGTAAGCATTCCTATTTAATGAAATAAGCGTTAATTGTTGAAGCCTTCTGTGTAAGGGTCAATTCTTTCTTCATAAACTATTGCCAACGCTTTTCTACGTAAGCATGTACCGTAGAAGGAATGATTAGCTACTAGCTATTGTTAAAATTTGCATAACACAAACTAACTATTGATAATCT
>JAHWFO010039269.1:3875054-3896211 GCA_023313115.1 Rhysida immarginata | reverse complement strand
TTCTTTTGGCGGAAAACCAGGGCATCTCAGATATTCATAGGCGCTTGCGGTGATCTGTCAAAAGTGTTTGATTGTGATCCGTCGATCTACTCGAATGAGAGTGTTCCCATGTGTCAGAGCTGTACACGGCCGGCCAGCTCGCGGGAGATCAGACAGTTTTGCTTGACCTTGCGGCGATGATGACACACGCTTTGCCCAACGACTCACCGTGCTTTTGTCCACTGCCAGATCACCGTAGACATGGTAGGTATAAAATGTTGAGAAAATTTATTTGGTTCGTTTAAATCTTAGCGAAAGATTTTTCATGTAATTTTGTAAGATGATGACCTGGTTATTTTTTTTATTTAATAAAGTAGTATGTTGGTAATAAGTATTTTCTTATATCAAGATGACAGTGTTTCGGATATTTTTTATTATTCTGTTGGAATTACTTGATTGGTTTTAAAGTTGAATATGTTAATAGCATACAGTACAGTTTGCATACGATTAATGAGACTGTACTTAATGAACAGATTCGTTGTTTTGTGGCCATTTTGCTCTACCTTGTTTAAACGTTAAGTAAACGTTTTGCTAATATCAGAGGGTTGTTAGAGATCCATGGTAACAAGTTAAAGTTCACCAGAAAAGGTGAGAAAATCCTTTCACCACCATCGAGTGTGTTCAGTGGTAGCCATGCATCGTTGCTATTGCCCTGCATCGCAGTTTCTACTGCTGGAGGCTCGAACGCAGAACACCAAGATCAATTTGTAACCACTCCTGTTGACACGCATTTCAAAGACTCGCCATTGTTCGGGGTCGTCTCTTTTCGAGGGCCCGTTTAAATAGGCCAAAGCCACAACAATCCATAGGCGATGCGTCTGGCGACTTGACGGGTATGTCGCTGAATGGAATGGAGCGGATTCTTCTTGCATGTGTTCCAGGAATAGGCGAGTTGACGCGGTGGCGTGACTCGACGCGTTATCTTGGTGCAGCTATACCTTGTTTGTCACGTTCCAATTGAATGCGCAGTGGAAAGTGCGGAAAATGCTGGGTAAACTAATGACACAAGCCAACAATTTTAGTCAGGGAACCAATTGAATATTTTATTGAGATAAATAAATGTAATAATTAAACCAGAAAAACGTTTCTTGTAAAGAAACCCACTTATCTAACATTAGCTTACATCTAAGCAAAATCAATCTTACTGCTGAAAATCAAAACAGCATTCAATAATTAATAATCTTAACATCCAAGTTACTATCAAAATAAATCTATATCTCTGTAACACATAAATAATTCCATGTTTTAAACACAACAATAATTGCCCTCACTATAACTCCACAGTATAGCAAGATATAACCGCCAAGTCACCAATAAACTTAAAGTCATACATAAACTTTATGCCAAATTAAACAATTTGCTATACTAGCACTGCATGAAATATTCTCAACCGTTCGCAATTCAGCTGCGATTACAAAACATAAACATACTTTAATTTGTCAAAGGCTCACTAGCCTAACTCAGTCATAAATTACCAATAAAGTCTTTCAAATTTAAACTTGGCTCTAAATTTACGATAGTTATGAGTCCACAGTCCAACAACTAAAATACTATAATTCAGCTAATAATAATAGCATACTTCTTCTAATTGATAATCGAAATAATCATATTATTACATGCTTCCATACTCAAACAAATAATTCATATACATTCATGAAAAACATTCTTATAATTCTTTTCGTTCACTAGTGAAACTCTTAGCTAACAATTTGTCATAACGCATATCAGTAAATGGCATGCAGTTCGTGTAAAGTTCAACAGTTCGTGTCGATAAAGTCTCTACTAACACTGGCATGCACAATTGTAATTATTAAAACTCTTAAAAAGCTTTAAATTGTAATTTAACCCTAACGGCTAATGCTTGCTTCTGCCAAATATCTATTAAGACTAATTTACTCGGGCTCGTTATCTAAGCCTATATTTTAACACCTTAAATTCACTATTAATCACTGATAAATTGAAAACACACACTATTTCTCAAAACACACACTATTTCCATAGACAAAATCAAACTTCACTCTAAAACGGAACTGCCACTTCAATAAACAGCCGTCAAAGGCATTTACATTTAGCACTAGAAACGAAACACTATCATTCGTTGAATTAGCTTATTCATGAGCTTCTCTTCAACGCTCTTAATTTTAACTAGCACTCATTATAGAATAAGAAGTAACTTTAGCTACTTTAAACTCACGTAGCTTGACACGAATTTATTAATAGGAAACATATTCAGTACTCACAGTTTTACCAACGAGATTTCAATGGCGTACACGCAGATAACCCACGCTATCTATTGTGAATGCAGATAGCCCTCGTGGAAATGCTCCGGTCCAACGCTGGCGTTGTATAACGAAAACCCGAGAAGCCTCCTCGTCCACGAATATCTGACGCCAATAATCCACTTTCAAACGGGTCAAGAAATTTAATGGGGCTGCTGGCGAAGGCTGTGGCGGAATATCTTGCCTCCAATTCAAGGGAATTTCTTTGTAGCGCTTACGGCGTGGCCGAGGTTTTTCCTTCACTCGCTCCCGTCCGCTGTTTTCCGAAGCTACGGCGTTACTTCCCGTCGCTCCTCCATTACTCGCTATTCCAGTCGAGTTTCTCATAAAAGTCGCCCTTCTTGAAACAAACCGTTCGGTTTCATCGCGACGTGCAGCATATCTTTCTGCTTTCTCTCCAACCGTCGCTCTCCACTTCTCCTTTTCGACCCCCGTCTTGTTTTTCCTTCTACCTTCGGCTCCTCCGTTTTTCCGAGTCGAATTACCCGCCTTCCGTCTATCTTCGTTTACTACTTGCGCCCTCTGTTGCCGAAAAACTCGTCCTTTGTTACAGCGAGGTTTGCTTTGCTCTAACATTGTTAACCTCTGTACCGTACAAAGCGGGGATGTCACGAGTAAATATGTGGGTTAGTCTGATAGCACATGGCGTTGACTTTGGCCTTCGACTCAACTCTGTGTAAAGTTAACCGCCGTTGAGGCTGTATCCCACCGAGATCATTAAACCTTTTGAAAACGTTTCCTTGAACTGAAGTCCTTAGAACCTCTTGGGCGGTATAAAAAATGGCTCGGCTCTTGTTGTATACGTCTCATCTGGTGTGACCACGTATTATCCAGTTCTCTCAAGTTCTCTCGAGGTGCTCCTTGGCTGCTGAATGATGAAAGCAAAGCTTTCGAAAAGCGCTTACAGACTCAGGTTGTATTTTTTCATTTTATTTTCGGTCTTATTCTTTTTGTTCATTTCCTGTTTCGTTGTGGAAAAAGAGTTTTATTTTATTCTCAAGTTAATCACGCTACATGACATATTTATCATATAGTGCACAAGGTAGGCAGAGCGCAGAGAGGCACGTGAGAAGAGGTTTGGAATGTACTAGATCTTTCTCGCGCCACTGGCTCTCGTCAAGTATGAGCAGAGGTTTGCCAAGCCGTTACAAAAAAAGCCGTTTTTAATTGTGAAACAATAATGGTTTTTTAATCATAAAACAGTTAATAAAAACGTTTTTCTGTGAAAATGGAGAGCGGAGAATTTGCTGGCTCTTCGGGGATTGAAGAGAAAATTGACGAATATATGAACAGCGAAGTTTCGAAATTGCGATTGAAGGATGCAGTAGTATATTTTGAAATATTGCTTCATGAAATTTAGAAATGCTGGATGAAAAAATATTTGTAAATGAAAAGGCATTGATTCATGTGAATGAAGATTGTGAACCAGTAACTTGTCAAGAAACTGAAGATCTTTCATCGGACGACTATGAACCAGAAGAGAAAAAGAGCAGAGAAATAGAATATGTTCCTTTGAACTATAAAATAAAAGTTATTAATATTGCCAAAGCACATCCTACGTGGACCTTGCAAACTTTGAAAAAGAAAGGATGTCGACGTTTGAAAAAGATGGAATATTTATCCCAGTGGGAAAAAGAAGTAAAAAAAAAAGGCGGAAATACGTTTGATAAATATTCAATTATTGATTCCTGGACCTTTTTGTTGAACCTAGAAAATAAAGTTGGTTGTCACAAATAAATTTGTAAATATATTATATTAATTAATTATTTGGAAAAAGAAAAAAAAAATGTTACAACTGAGATTCGAACCCGCCACCTCACACTAATAATTTGATTTGTGAGTAGCAACCACGCTGCCGTCTGAGCTATCGGATCACTTACAATCAAAGAGGAAAACTTTCCCTTATATATGGTGCTCGAAACTTTAAACCGTCTTTTTTCAAAATTGGCTGATCAGTGCGCCTTAATATTTAAGTATATTAACATCCTAAAGGTACACTACAACTATACAGTCTCGTATTAAACTAAAATTCCGAGGTCGTAATGTCCCCTTGTTAGTTTTGGTAACATGCTGTTTTGGTAGATTTCGTGAGATTTACTTCAGGCATGCTCCAATTTTGGCTTTTGTTCACTAATAAGTCTGTAAATTAGCGATTCTTAAATGATGATCATTGTAAAATGATTAAAAAATAAATAAATAGATGAGACTGATTTGAAAGAAGTTGCTTCTTTACACCCTAAACCTCTCGTTGAATAAAATTCGCCTCTTTTGAAAGATATTGCAATAACTTTAATAATTCTGACGCAAACAGTTAAGAAGCTGGCAATTGATAAAGAGAGAGCAGCAAAAGGTTTCTCTAAGGATTATAATCTTTGCTAGTCAGAACTGTGTTGGATAGACCTGTAAATGAATGTCAAATCCAAATTTCTTCTACTTTAAGACAACATTCTGGAACCAACATATTACCTTTTAATTAATTTGAACGTAAATTTTTCTGATGGAAAGTATAGTGAAACCACAATTCAATACATTCCTGTGAAGTTGCCGCACTTTGCCGTAGGCAATTTTGTGCATTTGCGTTCTATGCCTCTAAATACCACTTAATATGAACTACTGATGAATTATATAAAGTTTTAAAGAGGAACAGATTAATGTTATAGTAGTTTCAAGAAGATGTAGGAAATTCGCTGCAGAAGAATGTCAATTCAGCTGTGAGCAGTAGTAGCATAAAAATTCGCGAAATCCTAATAATAATAATTATGAATGTCCGTAACCATCATAGAGGAGAAAAGGATCGAGATCGCATTCGCCTGCGCACCGAACGATTTCAGATGCGAAATAGCTAACTGCGATTTAGGGACGGATGAAAGCGAAGCGGCGCTATTTAAAATACAGAGACCGTGTCCAAAGGAGAGTTGAGGAATATAATTCTATATTAGAGGAACTGTTGTTGCGAGAAGTGGCATAAGGAGATGTTGAGGAATACGCGCTCTAGCTTATTTCTCCTCTATGATTATCTCTTGAAGTTAGCGTGAAATTTCTTTGAGAACCGCAGCACATCAATAAAAACTATTGTTATCGTAACAATAATAAGTTCGAGCGCACGTAACAGCTAAAGTGCGTGCCGATCAAATTTAGTGCAAATTCTTTAGTTAAAAAATTGAACATGCTTAGTTTCCAAATAGTTTAGTTATGAATTGAACATCTTCCCTCGCTTCAGTCTCGCTTCTCGAGTTTCCACTGCATTCGAGTGGCGCTTTGCACCCGAGAAGCTAAACTGAAATATATCGGTAGAAGGATGGATCATAATACTGTTCCTATTAACTAAACAGGTGGTGGCCTTACAGTATAACAGAGGGACATCAGGAGTTCCAACTAGTTTCGCCATTTATTCCCGGCTTTGTCAAAGATATACAGCAAGAGGCATGCAAGCCTTTATATACAGAATAGTAGTACAAGTTAAGCAATGAGCGTAAATAAATATTAGAACTAATAGGATATAAAGCAAGGGGGCTAATGAGTTCAAAAAGGATGTAATGGCCATTAGAATAAAATAAAATAAATACAATTTTTTTTTTTTTTGAAAAATACAAAAAAGAAATTTTACAGAGATGGTGTGCGTTTAACGCGGACCGAAAAGAGAACATATCCGGTTGTCCGAAGACAAGAGGATTTACATAAAAACAACAAAATAAAATAAAGCGGTAAGAAAATTTACAAAATGCAGAAGAAACATAAAATAAAGAAAAGAAAACGAGAGAAAATCATAGTAGATCAGATAAAGATCTAAGTATTGCATACACATTAAAGTCCGTCTGGCAATTGAGAAGCAAGTGGAGGTGGACCTCTTGGCCTTGAATATTTCGATCGCTTCGAGGGTGGCAATTTTTTCTGGTTTATTGCAGATGTGCAAGACAGACATAACCTCTTCTTGTGTCTTCAAGTGTGTCCGGAATCTGCGAGATGGTTGGCATAATGAGAGACACGGTCCCGTTTCTTATACGGTCTTATTTTATTTTATTCTAATGGCCATTACATCCTTTTTGAACTCATTGGCCCCCTTGCTTTATATCCTATTGGTTCTTATATTTATTTACGCTCATTGCTTAACTTGTACCACTGTTCTGTATATATAAAGGCTTGCATGCCTCTTGCTGTGTATCTTTGACAAAGCCGGGAATAAATGGCGAAACTAGTTGAAACTCCTGATATCCCTCTGTTATACTGTAAGGCCACCACCTGTTTAGAAACTGAAACGATGGAAACATTTTCAATTCATTTGCAATGAAGTTTATAATTAAGCAATTACCATTTATTAGGAATTGTGTCAAATTTGTAAAGGAAATTTAAATTTGTAGTGAAATTAGCTCTTAAATAAAATTTTTCGGGGAGGCTCCAGCTTTGAATCTTTTAACTGACTCCAATAGCGCTGCATGCCCGAGAAGTTCATGTCGCCATTTACTGTCAGCGAATTGGGCAGGCCCATGGATATGAATTAGAAATTAGGCCCATGAGTTTCTAATTCATATCCATGGGCAGGCCTTTCTTATCGGTGGCTACGATTGTAATAAATTGTGAAATTTTTTTTTGAAAGTTAGTATTTTTATTCTAGCACGCCCAGTTGGAGACTACGGATTAAAAGAGGAGAGAAAATAATTTCACGAATGTATTCCGTTAGCCCAAAGGAGGAAGAGAGATTCTACATGAGGATGTTATTACTGTCACGGAAATCGGTTCCTCAAAGGATTTCCGGCGACACTGCCTGTGCTTACCGCTCACGTATATTCACCCGTTCGAAGGCGGGGGAGGAGCGGGGCAGACAGTGTCGTCACAACCAACACCACGCAAGAACCAATGGAGATCGGAGGAGATTCCGTGACGTCAAGCCCAAGCTTTCTTGGCGGGAAGATTCGTCGGTGGAAAGGAGAGAGAGTTCGACTTCAAAGGGAAAGCACCTAAATTTTCCCGGACCGGCACGAGAACGGAGAGAACTCGTTGCTGTCGGTCGTCAGCTTGGGAAGCCCCGAGACCCGCCGCCCGATAATGGAGACGACGTGGCGAGCCGTGCTCACGCTTGCCTGGGACGAGATGCGCTCAGCAGGGAAGCTCCGCAAGGGAAGTTTCCACGGGAGAACGACTCCATAGGCGTGTACGAGACAGCGTGCCGGAGTTCTGAAAACGAAACAAAAAGGTTGGTGATATATCAGACACTTACGGTGCCCACAACGGTTGCTCTAAGTTGCTTTACTCTAATGTGCAAGAATCCGGGCGAGTGGTCTTCGACATTCATGGATTTACATAGAAGAGTGAGCGAAGGGCGTAGAATGGTTAAAGGCTTCTTTCCCGCCGGGTTAAGTGCTTATCTATCGAACCTGTATGGTTTCACTTACCTCTCCGACTAAGAAAAAGAGAGCTTTTTAGGCTTCATAGCCGGTAGAGAGGAAAAGTAAATTTATTGATAAGGGTTCGGTCCTTTGTTGTGACGTTGGGTTTTTAAGAGGAAGTGCTGATTTTATTTAGTGTTGGAAATTTCACATTTAAACCCAATGGTTGCATTTAATTTCCTCTCTAATATAGAAGCCGAACTTTCAAACGAACCTCCATTCAACAGAGTGTTTCTAACTGCGTAAATGTGTACTAAACCATTGTTTGCAAACGTATTCACGTAGTTATTTAAGTAGTCTAATTTTTCCAAGCGTACTGTAGTGTTAAAATATGTATCCTAGGAAATATTAAGGAGGAAGCTTGGTTTATTTAGCGTTATTCTTATACGTGAACTTCTTTGTATTTGTCAGCTTAGCATTTGAATCTACGCATCAGACTTTTGCAGAGTTTTGACTTATTTAAATGTGTGGACTTGGTCTAATTTAGAATGTATGGACTTGGACATTAATGTTTATTTATTGCGATAACCTGTTTCGTGATTTACTTATCATGTCCGGAAAAGTTGAACTTTAACGCTTGTAGTCAAGCGTAGTTGTAATGAGAGACCATGTCAAGTGCTATGTATGCATTATATGACTTTCTAAGGAAATTGACAAATTGTTATTAGTATTCAGTGTTATTTAATAGTTAAGTAATTTAAGACTTTTAGACTAGGTTTAATTATGTACTAGTTGTAATCTGTGCTTTGGAAATTTATATCTGTAATTGATATTCTCTTTTTGTCTTTAGTTAATTACTTGAGTAATAATTAATTTGAGCTCATGTTTCACTTTCCGTGTTAATTAAGCTTTCCGGAAGTGTTAAAATTTAGCGCCCGTAAATAGGCGTAATTGTATTTGAGAGGCCATACTAGATGCCGTTGATGAATTGTATTACCCTTTAAGTATATTGGCATTTATTATTAACTTGCTTAATTATTTGTTGGATTAAGTAATTTAAGACAGTTGACTAGGTTCAGCTTTGTTCTAGTCGTAATTTTTGATTAAGAAATTTTATATCAATAATTGATATTTATTGAAATTTGTGGTCTTGTACTCGATTAAGTTTGCGTATCTGAAATTTTCAGATTATTAGCTGCTTAAAGGGGAATTCCTTTAGTGTCCAATTTCTTCATGTTTGGTATGAATTAATTTATAAACCAACTATTGATTTAATGTGAGATTTTTGAATACTGTAGTATTTATTCTGAATGTAAGATTCTAGAATTGTCCCGTTAGTTATGTTATGTGATATGGACGTTCTTTAAGGAGTTTATCATTCCATGGTTTTGTATTTTGAGAATAACAGTATTCATTTTTATTGAGTTAGAAATTTAGCTCATTATTCGTTTTATTAAGATATACATTCCTTGCTGTATCTTAATTTATTTCATTTGCATATTTTTGTCATTAAACTTGTTTCTTATTTTTAAACCTTACCCTGATAACGTGTTTCATTTTTAATTTCCACTGCGTACATTCAACTCTGTATTTACACGTTACAATTACAATATATTCGCGGACCACAAAGTTTTCAGGACATACGAACTGTCAATGGAGTTGTCTACGATAGTTATAAATTAGCAGCCACTGCATGCTGTCTATTTGAAGATGATACAGAATGGGAACGACTGTTTCAAGAAGCTTCCGAATTTCAAATGCCAAATCAATTCAGGATTATCAACTTAGTATTCAATCAATATATTCAGTTCACGAAAAGGACAATTACGCCTATTTGAAATTTTCAAGGCACAACTTATGGAGGACTATCAACAGCATTATAATATACATATAGCAGAACAAAAAATATTACAAGATATTACATCTCTAATTCGTCTCCATTGGAAGAAGTGTTCCGATTATGTCTACGCGATCCAGAATATAATTTATTTGAAGATGTTGTATACATTCCCAGTGAGGAGGCGGAAGTAGCTAAAAAAATTATTCCAACATTAAATGTCCTCCAAAAACAAATTTTTGATGAAATTTATACCGCAGTTAGTGTTAATACGAACATGAGCAATTTTTTCTTTTTGGATGGTCCAGGAGGATCAGGAAAAACATATTTGTATAATGCTATTATGTGTTACTTGCAAGGACAAAGCACAAAAGTATTATTATTTGCCACCACAGGAATTGCTGCAGATTTATTAAAAGGTGGCCAAACTGTCCATAGTGGATTTAAAATTCTGCTTGCAGCAAATGAAGCATCCGTTACCAGTATGAGAATTCTCTCACCTGAATCTAAAAATTGACATGATGCTTCGCTGCTAATAATAAATGAATTTTCTATGCTCTGTACACAAATTTACATGTTGGGCATAATAGACCACCTCTTGATAGGCCGTTTGGTGGAAAAGTTTTAATACCGGGTGGCGATTTCAGACAAATATCCAATATGTTTCTCATGGATCCACAGCAGATATCATCGAGGTTTGTATTAAATCTTCACCTCTATGGCAATTTGTTAAAAAAAAAGAGCCTAATTTGCAATATGAGAACAGATGGACAGGATGCCTTCAATGAATGGGTCCTAAAAATAGGAGACGGCGATTTAACAACTCAATGTCCTGGAGATGAGTGTCTTCTGCCAGCTTTTTACGAATGCTATAAGGTGGTGGTAGTAGTATCCGGGATTACCAGATCAATGGAGATAAAAATTTTTACCAAAAATGTTGTGATCAAAGAGTTGTTAAAATAAATAGAACTGTATTTAAAAAAAATCTAAATTGGGTATCTCATTAATTTTTAAAGTAATTTTTTATAATTTTGTCTAATTTATTAACATGTTATGAAATTTGTCTAATATAAAGTTGGTAATCCCGTGATTTTTTCATGGGTAAAATACTCGTCTATACATATTAATGGACAATGCAATGCAATTACTTTTTTTTAGACTTTTTTTTGAATTTCTATGTAATAATTTCAATTAAAAACTACGGATATTTAATTGTTCTATTTGGATGTAACAGGTTGAAACGAATCTTATTAGATTCAAAATTCCTAATTTTAATCGTCTTAAACTTCTTTTCCCTTTCAACAAAAGAAAACGGAAATGCTTGAATGGAGGAGGGCACATTCTTATAGCGCCATTCTAAATCAAATCAGCTGTAATTATTAAAGGTCTTCCTTAGTAAAAAAAATTATCAGCTAATAGTAGAAAGCAATTCATTGAAATATGAAATTCATTAAAATTTGCTTATTCTTAAGAAAACCATATAAAAGGAGGAGGAATATCTTAAAAAGTCATTTGATTGATTTCTTTCTGTATATCAGTGACATTTTCATCCCTTGATGATGAAGGTTGGTGTTTATTTTCCATGATTTTGTACTATCTTTGTTTACAATCTCAAAGATTTTTGAAATGCTTGAAGAGGTAGAAAAACACGCACAAGATCCAGAGGAAACACTGTCGACGTCAACGTAACCTGACAGTTCAATCGATCAGCTCTCAAATTAAATTTTGATTTACTTGTAAGTTTTCTGTTTTTGCTTTTGTTTATCAATTTAAATTAGTTTTCAAAATCTAATTCATGCTCATGTCAACTATAATTTATTTCTGATAAGCAGTTTTTATAAATTTTCAACGCTGCTTGAGTCTTATAGGAAGAAAAATAAGACTATCAATGAAAAATAAAAAAATTGAGCATGTTGCAGAAACTATAAAAATTATAATCTTAAAAACATTGAAGATTTCGAAGTAATCAAGATCAAGGTTTGTTGCAATTAAAACTTGAAATATTCGAGTGCTGCCTAATATTTTAATAAATGGTTAGTTCCTTTCTGTGATAGTGCTAAAACTGATAAAAGTGAAAAAAAAACAACTTTATAATAAAAAGATTCAACAGTTAAATAAAAAAATCTCCTATGAGATAAATAGCCTTGCAAAGTATTGTAGGAGTAACAAATTTTATAGTTAAGTAGATAAATATTAGAAATTATTAACAGTTATTTTTAATCTCAACTTGATTAAATTGATTTGTACTACAAAATTAACTTTGATTAATTAAAAAATAGATATATGAAATTTTATAATTACGAACCTATATACAAAACTTCTGAGTCATTTGACTAAAATTTTCACATAAACCTGTTTTCCCACATGAACTTTACAGCTATATGCATTGATATTAAAATAGTAACCACATTTACTGCTGCATAATCTTCTTAATTATCGTCTCAATAGAAAATAATCCAAATGATCTTCCAATCAATAACTCGCATTGCCCATAGTGATCCCAATTGCCAAAAGTCGAAAACGATTAATTTTTCTAAAATTTAATAAATAAGTGTTTTTGAGGTCGCTATTTTGAATTTTATATTTTTTTTACAATAATGGCGGATTTAATATTCTTCGCCAGAAGAATGTCCAGATCCGTCTTCACTACTTTGCAATGGTGAAATGTACAAATTTGAATCCTCTTAAGTGAGTGTCTTTAGCGATTCATTTGCCTCGGATTCTAATAACCAGCATTTAACGTTTTCGACACCATCCCGGCGTTTTCTTCAGAGTGTCTAAACTCTCAACACACCATTATTTCCACGTCACTTGATATAATCTCAACCAAGAATTTTTTCATTAACTAAAATAGGAGGGAAAATCAGTAAGTAAGTTACAAATGGATATAGAAATGACACAAATAAGAGTACTGACTTGAAAATTACTTTTATTTCTCCACATAATCTCCCTATACAATAAGGCACTTGTCCCATCGTTTCACAAGACCCTCAAAACCAGCAGCATAAAATTCTTTGGGCTGCTGTCTGAACCAGGCGGTGAATTCCCTTTTTGTAGCTTCATCGTCGGGAAAGTGAAGTTCACAGTCTTCTGGAATCACTAGGACATACTGCTTATCACATTCTGGCAGCGAGAGTAAACTGTAAATGCCGACTTCTACTGTAACATCATCATGAAACTTCGTAATGTTGTTATTGCATGATAACGCGGTCCTCATATTGCCATCACGACAAATGAGCATCGTGTGAAAGTTCTACTGGGAAGTTGTCGAGCATTCTCCGTATAGCTCTTACCTTGCTCCAAGCGACTTCCATTTGTTCGGCTCTAAGCTGTACAAAGGGAATTCACAACCTGATTCCGACAGCAGCCCAAAGAATTTTATGAGGGGCTTGTAAAATGATGGGATAAGTCCTCAATGTACAGGAAGATTATGCGGAGAAATAAAAATAGCTTTCAAATCAGGATTCTTATTTGTTTCATTCTGTATCCATTTGTAACTTACTGACTTCCCCTCGTATAATCCAGTCGTTGTTTAGCTTGTACAGTGGACTGGCCAGATAATTAACGTCTTTTTTTGCAGACAGACGGTGGATACCACTTTTCCTCAAAATGAGTTTTGTAGAATCCAAACTGGTATCCACCGTCTCTCTGCATACAAGTATCCACAGACAACTCAGGTCAGTAAATTATATTTTCTCTATATAATATTTGTTATAACGTCTTTTTTAATGTGATATATGTTCTTGATAACTCTTTTTAAATACTGTAATTAGATTCCTTATCAATTTTTAATCACACAAGTCAGGATAATGATTGTTAGATACAATGAAGAGCTAGATTATTTTTAATGTCTTTTAATCTAACTGCCCATTCATCCTCGTTCCCGGCTCGGTAGCCGAGAGGTTAAGGCACAAGACTTTACGCTCTCGATACTAGCGAGTCACGGGTTCGAATCTCGCCGAGGGCATGGATCTTTGTGTTCGTCCCGTTCATAATTATTCTTTCATCATCATTGGGTCTAGTACAATAATTCGTATTCTTGTTTTCGTCTTAATATAAACGGAAGGTCAGGGTCACTTGGTGCAAGAATGACTCTTGGAATAAATACCCTGGTACCTTTAAAAGATCCTGTCAGTATTTCACAGTCATTGACTTTTGACATCATTTGCCTCACAGTCATTCTCGTGCCATTGCAAAGACCTCTTGTGGAGTCAAGGTTTCTTAGTAGCATGACTACTGCACCAACTTTCAAGTTAAGTCTATGAGAAGGCATACCTCCGGGAGTTAAGCTATTTAAGAACTCTGTAGGATAGTTTTCTACCTCCTCGGCATTTGCAGTATCTTGCTGAATCGAATCTATGCTCGTGCAACATTTCAAGTCAGACTGAATTCGTCTAAGTACATGTTCATTCAGTTGGAGAGATTCATGCTTTTTTGGAGTCAAGATTGCACGATTTGCGATACTGTTATCTTCAGGTTGGATGATTTGAGGAAAGACAGCATCAACAATGCATCCATTTTCAACACATACTGGAGGAATTTCGAAGTATCCTTCTTCTAGTCCAGGCTCTTGAAGTTGTCCATCTCCAAGTTTTAAAAGCCAATCGGAGAAGCCTCGGTGTTCTTGTGGAACATTCTTGTCATTGGCACGCATATTTTGGTCCAATTTCAGGATCTGAACATCTTTCCAACATTTACTATTCTTAATGCATGACGAAATTATTTCATTTCTATTCCCATGTGGAACAACAGGGAGAATTTATCTAAAGTCTCCACCGAAAAGAAACACGGCACCGCCAAATGGTTTATTGGAAAAGACTTGAGCGCCTTCAGCAAAAAGTTCCCTGTACAGTATATGTCAACGGCATTTACACCATGATGTGGGACCATGGGTGCTTCATCCCAAATGATTACTTTTGCTTTCTTCAGTTCTTTTGCTGTATCACTTCCATGTCGAACATTACAGGTGGATGTTTCGTTAATTGGGACAGGGAGCTTGAAGAGGCTGTGAGAAGTTTTGCCTCCCTCAAGCAATGTCGCTGCTATGCCCGTAAATGCACATGGCAAAACTAAATCGCCTGTGCTACGAACATAATGCATAATTGTTTCGTAGAGGAAGGTTTTACCACTTCCTGCAGGCCCGTCAATAAAGAAAAGTCGTTTTGCTAGATTAGGATTTTCAATTGCTTCCCTAATTTTTTCGAAAGCCAGTTTTTGTCCTTGATTTAGCATTTCGTATTTTTCATCGAATAGAGCTTGTTCAGTGTCTGTGTCGAAATATTTGTTTGAGTGAATGTGCTCATCAAAATTGCCATGTGGAACCTCGAGCCCAAATGTGCCAATGACTTTCCATGTGTCTGCGACACAGATGCTATTTCTTTCAATGTCTTCAGGAAAGCGTCTCTTAAAGTCCTCCATAAGATTGTCTTTATGTCTATCGAACAATTTGGCTGCATCAGATGGTTCACACATGATGCAGATAAATGCAAATAATTGCCTAAGCTATATTGGCATTTCATGAGTTGCAGCCTCATTTAGGCAAGTATCCCATTCCGAGTCGTCATCAGTTAGGCCCCTTGCAATGCAGGCTTCTTGGAAGGTTGAATATGGAACAGGGTTTCCTTCAACAGTTCTTAAGTCATCTAAAGAAGTGGCACCTCGGACATGTAGAAGGAGAATTCGGAGGAACCATTTCTCCCTCTCTGTGGGACTTACGGTAAACATCCTACCAATTGTAGTTTCATGCCCTCTTTGACGTGTTTTCCATTTATAATTTTTTTACATCCCATGTATAATGCTCTGGGATTTCAATATATAAAAACTGCCGGGCATTAGGGTCATGTTGATTAAGCTGAAACCAAGCCAGTAGTTTTGACTTCGTAGCTCTGTGGTGGACAGCTTCAGCTTCTTTGCCTGGTATAAAGCAAATTGTATGCTTGTCCTGAAGATGTTTGTCCTTGTAATCTTTCCACATGATCGGTTTGATGGTGCATAATATATTCTCGAAGGCGCCAACACGCCTCAGGTGCACTGATATATCGCGTTTCCAAGTAATTTGTAACTTTATCCCATTCTAGTAAACCTCCCTGTTCTGTATTTACAGTAGCGAACTTAATATTTGCACAGTCATGCCCTTTGTAGACGTATTTAAAAAGGTGTTTAACGCTTTGAATTGAGCTACAACTCTCTACGTTAATATGGACATTATATTTTAGACACAAATCTGGGTTATATGGCACTATCCATCTGTTATCTACTTTGTTACCCCTAAGTTCAACAAAATTACCATCAGCACGGCGTTGGTACTTCGGGTACCCATGAACAGCAATGTTGGTCTCGGCACAAAAATCCTTTGGGAATTCTTTTGTACATCTGCTGTTTTTCATGCATGGTGCGGTCGAATTAAGTTGACCACATGGACCATGTATCATGCATGACTTAACAATTTCGTGAATTTAGGATGGGCGTCTTTATCAGGGAGCTCTGCACAGACAATTTTGTTAATTCTTTCAATCTCCCATGCTTTGTCTTCTGGAGCCATAAAAATTAATATGTGCGCATGAGGAAGTCCTCTTTTTTGGAACTCGATCACGTGGAGCATACCCCTAACACGTCCAAATCTGTGGTGTTTGGTTAAGTCTTCAAGTAGCAATTTAAGTTCCCTTTCAAATACTCGTGCTACTAAATCGGGACGGTCACATGGTTGCTGGCCTCGAAGAAGGTTTTCTTTTATTTCTTTCCATTTTGGATTGCAAGTGAAGGTTACAAATAAGTCAGGTTTGCCGTATTTTCTGACCATAGCCATGGCGTCCTGATAATTTTGAGCCATATTTCTTGGACTCCCTTGGAAAGTTGATGGCAATATAACTTTTTTTCCAGGTAAGATATTAATATCGTGGCAAACTTGGTTGTTCACGAATCGGTGAAGTACATCATAGTCTTCAGCTCGTAATGTATTTTGGTTTTGGCGAACCCACTGTAATCGGTTTGCTTCAGTCTTACAGTAGGCATCAACCAAAAATTGGTGGGACAGCTTTCCTGCATTAAGAAATTGATCGAAAAGGCTATCACGAATGGCTAAATGGTATGAATACCATTGAAGCTGGGACACATTTGCTTGACCAACTGCTTTCCTTATACCTGTAGTCCATCCACAATCCCAGTATGGAAATAGTAAGGGGTAGCACAATGGGTAACAGAGTCTGCTCAGAATGGATATGTTTTCCAAAGTGCCGCTTTTTGGATGAATTGTAATATCCCGATTTTCTGGGGGTGCACCATCTACACTGTGGAAAACGGCGGCAATTTCCCCTGTTGCTGTGGGAGCGTTCGTCCTGCCGATGTGCACACTATTTACCGTTTTTCTCAAGATGTCATGCTATATTCAACTGGCGTTCTATTTTCCCGATTTGCCTTTAGCATTTCTTCTTGTTCAAATTTCAACATGTGTTTGCATTTTCTTGAGAAAGGATTGATATCTCCTAGAAGGTTTTGAAGATTCTCCATAACGATACGAATGCATCCATTGTTTGCTGGATTGTTCATCCTTTCATTCAAGGCTTGAGCTGAATCCAGGATGTAAAGTTGCGCATACTTTGGGGATTCTCCTTCTTTTGGGTGTAATGCAGATGTCTCATGGTATATTTGTCCATGAATCCTATAACAGAAAGGACCTGAACATCTCGTGATCGATTGGTCAACCTGTGCGCCCATGGAAGCAAAGGCCATTGCACTGTTATAGGATCTTACATTTTCCATGAAATTTTAGGAATTTGGATCTGATCCATCCATACATTTCATAAGTAAGGGATGGAATCGTATTGTTGTCAATGAAACGGAATAGGGATATGACAACAGTTTGACATTAATTCGTCTTTAAAGTGTTTGGCATTGCAATATACACAATTCTTGTCCATGGGGCCAAGATAGCTTTCTACAATTTCATCCTCGTTAAAATTATCTGCAAGTAAAGCTCTGTTTCGGGATCGCAAATTTTTTCTGCGACGACGTTGAGCTTCCGCATTACGTGCTGTCTTTGCCGCAATTTCTTCGGCATTGTTTGGATGCTGGCGTTTAGGAGGCATTAGGAAGAGTTTCTAAATTGATCTTTTCATTTATATGATACTTATGGGCACCACTGGGATTGATTTTTCAATGCATCTCAACAATTCCAATTTATATTACACCTAGCTGATATCCCCGGCGTTTTCATTTGATGTTATTATTTGATGTTTTCATTTATATGAAACCTACCTGCCCCAGCTAGGAATTTATTTCATTCAGATTTATTTCATTTATTTATTTAATTTATTTCATGTTCGATCCAATAAAGCGTAACCGGTGATCCAATAATCATTACGGTTGACGCAATAGTTTTAACTTTTCGTCGTTTTAATTCGAAGCTGAAACAAACAATGCATACGTAACCTTGGCAACATAGCGATGACGCTTAGCCAATGCCTCCTATAAAGAAAGCCTCGGCACTGAAACGTCATACATTGTTACATCATCATACTTCGTCCTTTGTTAACCGCATTTCTACCAATAATAAGCTCTAAATTTGGTCGACTTTTGATGATGCAACAATGTATGAAGTTTCAGTGCCGAGGTCAAAAATGCAAATACCGAGTTGGGTTGGTGAAGCAATAATTATGCTCGATTGTTAACATATTGTTGACTATGGTAGCAAAAATGATTTTCTTCATTAACTCAACTCGGTGTTAGCATTTTTGACTTCGACCTTTATAGGAGGCGTTGGCTTAACCCGATTATAAATCAAACTATAAATAAAGGAGAACATGCGAGTTCGTCACGAAAATAGTTTTGCATTGTTGTTGCACGTTTAAAGATTGTTGGCCCTGGCTTGAAGCACCAACACCACCTCTACCAACACCTCTTTTTAGGAGGTGTTGCCTGTACCAACACCACCTAAAGAGAAAGCCTGAGCGCGGAAACGTCATACATTGTTAAAACGTCAGAAATAGTCATCTTTAATCGCATTTCTACCAATAATAAGCTCTAAATTATGACTAGGTATGATGATGTAACAATGTATGATATTTTCGCGTTCAGGCTTTGAGTAGAGGTGGTGTTGCCTGTACTCAAAGCCTGAGCGCAAAAACGTCATACATTGTTACATCACCTTCGGTAGGGTATTGTTAATCATATTTCTACCAATAATAAGCCCGAAATTGTCCCTGTATGATTTTTCCGTGAGCAGGCTTTCTCTTTAGGCGGTATTGGAAGCACACGGCGGAACTGAAAAGTCACCTGATCATTATTGTCTGAGCAACAATTTTTATCTAAATCTTTACTACACATATATATCTCATCAATTAATCACAAACTATAAATAAAGGAGACCATGTGAGTTCGTCCCACGAAACAATTTGAATTGAATTTCATAAAAATGCCGCCATCAAACAATGCTGATATAAAAATGCCATCAAACAATGCTGATACAAACAATGTAAACGTAACCTTGGCAACATAGCGATGACATTAGCCGGTTATACAGGGTGTTTTTGAATTAAGTACAGATTTTTTGGGAGATGATAGAAGAGGTCCTTAGAAGTATTTTTTATCATATGAACATGGGGTCCCCGCAGCTCCGTTTACTTACAATACTGCATTGAACAATCAAATGACACCGGGACGCAGTGTGCGTTGGTAGGCCTAGATTATTTTATTTTTAACAATTAACACAAGTAACACGAGCAATCTACTGTATGACTTTTACAGTAATTGTTCGAAATGACCGCCATTTGCTTCATAGCACAATTCGCAACGCCTTATGATGGATTGATGTACGCGTGGAAACAGTTGATTTGCACGGTCGCTGATGTCACTTACTGCCGCGACAACACGAGCCGCCAATTCTTCTTCGGTATGTACGGGTTCGGAGTACACCATTGATTTTATGCTTCCCCATAAAAAAAATCCATCGGTGTGAGATCTGGCGATCTCGGTGGCCAAGCAACTGGTCCGCCACGATCAATCCAACGACCAGGATATGTCTCATTAGGTAATCTCTTCTAACTGCTCTTGTGTAATGCGAAGGTGCGCCGTCCTGTTGAAACCACATCTGGTCATTAGTGGAACATCTTCAAGAAGACCAGGGAGCTCCTCCTTCAGGAAACCAAAGTATGTTTGCCTGTTAAGACGGCATGGTAGGAGATATGGCCCAATCAGGACATTGTGAATCATGACAGCCCAAATATTCAACGAAAAACGATGCTGAAAACTGTTAACATGTGTTGCACATGGGTTGACATGAGACCACAGATGACTATTGTAGCTATTGAACATTCCCTCTCGCGTAAACGTTGCCTCATCTGTCCACAAAACCATGGAAGGAATCCTATTCTGTTGCTGCATAAACCATTCCGCGAAAGCACGCCGGGGACCATGATCAGTGGGACATAATTCCTGCACCTTTCGAAGCTTGAACGGATGTTGCAGGTTGTCATGTAAAATGTTCCATACAGTGGTATGACTAGTATTCAAAGCAGCTCCGACCGCATGAGTACTTGTCGATGGATTTCGGTTAAACCTTTCCAAAACTTCATCCTCTAATTCAGGGGAGCGTAACCAAAACTTCATCCTCTAATGCGCCTGTTTCTCTTAGACGACGACCTACTGCACCAAATGTTCGTGAATTGGGAAGAATTCTGTTGGGATAAAGTTCAGCACACAAACGCCTTGCACCATTCATGGTACCAGCAGCGCCGAGACACAGATGCATGTCTGCATAATCATTCCATGTAAAACGATTCATACTGTTTGTTTAACTTTACACATGTAAAAAGTACATCAAGTGAACTTTTTAAAACAAATCTTTACCTACTGCTTTCCGAGAATGCGATTAGTTCATTTACATATGGACTAATCGTATTTTACAAAGGGGTTAGATACCATGGAATCTCCTTGACGAAGTTTGTCCTGAGACTTTTCAACAAACAAGCACGTGCACCTTGAAATTTCTTTGCAAACAATTACTTTAAAAGTTATTGCAGTAGATTGCTTGTGTTAATTATTAAAAATAAAATAATCTAGGCCTACCAACGCACACTGCATCCCGGTGTCATTTGATTGTTTAATGCAGTATTGTAAGTAAACGGAGCTGCGGGGACCCCATGTAAATATGACAAAAAATACTTCTAAGGACCTCTTCTATCATCTCCCAAAAAATCTGTTCTAAATTCAAAAACACCTTGTATATAGATATGATATGATATGATATGATGATTGTAATAAACCGCATGTTTATTTTTTTATTCTCATATTTCAAGTTTTGACCTCAACTGTCAATTAGCTTCAAACATGGTGTCGTTATTTCCACTCTAATAACTTTAATCTCGTTGGTTTAATAATTTGTTTTTTAATTGGTGCACTGGGGTCGGAATTATGGACGTGGGAATCAGAGGGGACAAACGATTCACTTAGTATTTAGGTACGTAAAGGTGTGAAATTCAGTATCAGATTCCTCTAGGCAAGATCTACATTACTATGAAGTTTAGGCCAAATTGTTGCAGTGGGATCGGAGTTGCGGGGGTGGAAGTCAGTTGGTCTTTAGAAACATGCCAACATATGAAGATAGAAAGGAACGAAGATAGAACTCTTTTATATTTTCTAGATACTAGGTTCCAGAAAATCCATTTTTTGATTAAAAAACTTGG